>CM041790.1:28109629-28401993 GCA_023375725.1 Nephotettix cincticeps | reverse complement strand
TGTCTGTTAGCACGATAACTCGCGTAAAAATGGTCCGATTAAGACCAAATTTGGTAGACACGTGTATTCCTACAAATGCTCGGACGAGTTCGTAAACCAGACATATCGGTCATTGGGAACGGGTAGTTTGGGGGGGTTTTGTACCCCAAAATGGGGTTTTTTGAGTTTTTCACATGTTATTTTTAAAAATTTCTAATTTTATATTTCACCATTAGAATCAGCTTAAAAAACTACACAATTAAGTTCCTGAAAGTTTTTCTCTATCTCTAACGGTTACCAAGATATTAAAAAATCTAAACACAGTACGTTGTATTGTGGGGCTCCAATGTTAATCTTATGGAGGATAGGGAAAAATTAATATTTCCCATATTAATGAATATTTTTGGATAAAACTTGATATTTAGCTTCATGTGGTTGAGATATGTCCATTTATGCTTAAAAATCATAGTTTATGTATTTATCATGGCAGCAAACCTGCATACTCTTTTCCCATATTAATCATATAGGAAATAGGCAAACTCCTTTATTTATGGACAGATGTTGATGAAACTTGGTATAATTGGTTAAAATAAAAATTATTTATGGTATAAATGACTACTTTCAGTGTTCCTCACAGCTGCTAACCTGCACACTCTTTCCCATGTTAATCTTATGGAAAATAGGCAAATAATTCTCATGTTTATGAACAGATTTTTATAAAACTTGTCATTATTTATTATTATTATTGATTTGGAAATTCGTTGAGTACGCAGATCTGCTGCGACGGGGGTATTACATAATATCGTGATGGAAAATGTCCGCAATAAGAATCTAAATAATATCAATCCACCATCACCAATAATGAATTTCAAACGGAGTATAGAGTAGTTCGGTCAGTCATAAACATAAACTTTTATGTGTATTTCAAATTACCTTCACTAAATGTCTTAATTTCATGTAAAAATGTGTTTCTCTATTTTTCCTCGGTTTTAAATTAAAATTATGTAACCTCTTTTATAGTGTCACTCTGATATAGTGTCATTAATTGTGGGGTCCCTTCAATGACGTTATAACCAAGTTCCACTGTACAGTAGAACCTCGATTAACCGTCACCCTCGGGACCGAGACCATGACGGATAACCGAATAGACGGATAACAGAAATAATAATAGCGCCGATACAACTTAGCACCTAGACAGTGTTTGGCGTGGCAACATTGGAATTCACTGCTTTGCATGTTATAACGGCACCATTGTAAGTCCTAATTAACCCATTCCCGTCTAATGACGTACATTGTACGTCAGCGTATTTCGCTAGACAGATGTCTAATGACGTGCGGGCCGCGGGGTGGTTATGAGCAAACAATGTACGTTGCCTGCTTATATTTCGACGTAGTTCTTTTTTCCGCCGTTAGGGGTTCTAGTTCATTTCTCATCCGATAGATGGTGTTGGCGTCCTCTTCTATCATCTTATTTAGTGTCAAATGTTCCGTATTGACAGTAAATTATTTTCTCGTTCGCACAATTTGTTTAGTGATTGTATTTATTGATGATAATACAGTTATAATGATTATTATTTAAAGATTTATCATTAACTATTTATTACTGCAGGTAACTAGAAGTAGATCTGCCAAGTAAAATAAAGGAATCTTTTGAAAATAAAGTAAAATTTGACGAAACAAAAATACCTACTTGTTTCTATGTCTACAGCTTGGAACTGGTGAAAAAGTACAGTAATAATTTTTTTTCTTGCTAAAATTGATTGTATACGCAGTTAAAGAGTATAAGGAACAGAGCAAAGAAATCAAAACATATAATTCATGAAGTTACTGTTAATTCTTTCACGCTAATAGTGACGCGCGGATGTAGTGAACGAGGCCCGATTTTCGTTCAGCCCGGGTGGCCACAAGCGTCTACCGTTCTGCCAGACAGGAATGGGTTAATTTTCATGATTGACTTAATGTGAATTTATTTTAAATGAGAAAAAACAAAACTACGCCAGCTCAAGTGAAAAACAATTTATTAAAATATGTTATTAAGAAAACAATGAAATATCAACTGTACATGTACTTTTACTCTCAAAACTTACGTTACCAGTATTTAGTTTTTAAAATAATCCGTCATTTTCTTATGTTTCTTTCCTCGTCAAGCTTTTCAGGCAGTCACGTTTCTAATTTTTCTGAGAAGAAACACCAGCGTTTAGTAATTTATTGTTAATCGCCGAGTTCCGAATCTACACGTTTCTGTTTCTCAGCCAAAACAGAAGAGCATTACACACTACGTAAAAACAGAACTGTCAACAACAAACGGTAAAGCACGTAAAACACTAGTAGGCATCACATTTGAAATTGGCAATAATTTCAGTTCACTGTAGCCAAGCACCATACTGAACCGAGATGAAACAGTAGCAGTAGAATGCAGAAGACAGTTTAAGGGATTAACCAGCTGGGTCACTACTCTTGCTGCCAATGATACACATTACACGTGTACAGTACAGTCATCACTACTCATCACAGAGCCTGAACAGACAATCCGGCTCGGTGCCGACGCGGAAACATAATTTTTTTGCGCTAGCGGGGTGGCGGTTACTAGAGACTGACGGTTAAAAGGGTGACGGTTAATCGAGGCTCTACTGTATTGTTATTATATTATTGAGTAGGAAATTCGCTGAGTACGCAGGTCTGCTGCGACGGGGGTATTTCCTTATAGTCTCACATTAACCCATTGAGGTACGAAGTTCTTTTTATCTGACGTTTCAAGAAAACAACTGGCACTGTCATGAAGCAACGTCATGAATGTGTTAAAATGTTATCATTTATTCAGTTTTTATCCTTACCACTTTTAAAATAACCCTTTTGAAACAATTTCATAATTTTAAATACTGATAATGTTTTTTTATAAAAGTAGGCTGAAGACTTTGTGTTTAATGTAAATTAACAGAAAAGATTTTGACTATAGTTTTTACCGTTAATTTACCAGACTATAAGTATTAAAGGACTAATGGATCTTTTATAAACAAAAGACCACTTAATTAGGGCTAGTTTAAAATTCTATAAAATTAAGTTGTTGCTAAAAAGTGAGATGTTTGAAATACCAATATCAAGAATAATGATTTGTTGCAGAGACAGGGACAACGACAGTGGAGAAGTGAGAGTGTACCCAGGCAAACTGCAGGTATCTGCACCCTTCTGTACCATCCGCGTCAACAACCAGACCTCCGTCGCGGACCTCATCAACGAATCTATCAAAGCTTTTGGTCTAGAGAACATGCGGCTGGAAGACTTCAGGCTCAGTGAAATACTGCTGGACCGTGGGGGTGAGTGTAGTATTCCTTGACTGTACTGTAAGTTAAAAGTAGATCTGGGAATTAGCAGACATAGGCACTGCCTGTGCGTCTGCTAAGTTTCTCTTTAAAAAATATATTTAACCTGACAATTTTTATGGCTTGTTTGAATTAAAAAAATAAGAAATTTAGAACAACCAAATTGAAGGGAGAAGTGTGAACTATTGTGAATTTATAATGAAATCAACTGAATTTAAAATTACTAAAAGTAAGTAGTGAGTAGTTCTTAGTTAGGCAAACTAATGTACCCCTGTAAAAATGGCAATAAATAAGGATACATAATGAAAAATCAAATTACAGTAAATCCTCTGTATTCAGTCAGCTGTAACAGACTGCTTATCCAGATAATAAGTTGACTGCAGGTTATACAGATTATTTTCTGGTAGTAATGCCTGAAGCACAGATTGGCCCTTTCATATACGCAGTATAATACATTTTACTAACTTATTTGTAATGTTGTAATTTTTGTTTATCAAATTTGTATGTTTATATCTTCTTATCTGTATCTGTATATTATTGTTTTGAAGACTGAGATATCCAATTTGTAAAATTGTATCAATTCAGGAAAAAAAATTGCTATGACTTATGAGTTTTTAAATATTAGACGTATTGTCTGACAAATAAAATAAAATATGTTTACACCCCTTTCTAACCCAAAAAAGTTACAGGTATTTCGTATCCTTGTTTCAGAGTTTAATGCTCCATAAATGATGGAGCATTAAAGTCAATAAAAAAACAAATAAAGTCAATATCCAATAAATTAAGAATTTTTAACTTACAATTTTTTAATGATGTTTTAACACATAACGTTATGCTGCCCAGACACTGAATTAACAGACATACAATGAAGAATACAACAGACAATAAAAAATACAAAAGGCTTACAGAAACTCAAAATACAGTTTTGTTTTCTATAAAGGGTGTTTCATTATGTACATTTGCGTACTAATGTTATTGTATATTATTATATTGTGTATTGTTTTATATTATTAATGTTATAAAAAGGTTGCATGAAGACAAATTACATCTGTTAGAACACATTTCAATTAATTATTATAGACCCGCATGTTTTTTGTCTTTGTTTATTTTTTGTGACTAAAAATTTACAAGTGTTTTAACCATGAAATAACTCTTTCAAAAAGTTTCAAGTTTTAAAGGATTTAATAATGACACCATAGGTGTTAAAATGTGCGTTATCCATTAAGGACTTCGCATGGTAGCTAAGAAGGTATCTAGCCTATTATTTATTCCAGTAACGTGATCCGTAAAAAACGACATCATCATGACATTAATGTTATTGCATTTAAACTAGACTTTCAACTATCCGATCAACTTTTTTAAGAGTCATAACTCGTCTGGATGCTGTATTAAATAATTATTATTCTGTATTACCATTTCAACAAAATTTCCACTCTTAGTTTGCAGAAAGTTAGTTTGCAGTTTTGAGAAAGTCTGTAGATTCCGCTACAAATTTTGATAAATAACAAAATTACATTTTGCTTTGGTAGACACTTCAAGCCATATAATTAGGACCTACTATATTTACAGTATGGTAATATTTTCTGCTCTTGGCTGACATTCGGATGTTTTTACCTTGGGAAATATGTTGTCAGTGAGTGAGCGGGTTCTGCAGAAGGAGGAAAAGCCATGGGAGATCGTGAAGGCGATCGGACGAGACTCGATACGGCAGATGGAACTGATGAGATACTACCTGCAGCTCAAACAAGACCCTCATGGACCGAACCTGGCGCTCTTCGTGGGCAATTTGCCGCCCAACCTGTCACAACGCAACTACGAGAACCTGCTTACCGAGTTTCTGGGCAAAGGTATATACGAGAGGAATAACTCATAACAGATATATCCAATCTTTTTATTTTTCCCTTTATCATGACCAATCATTAATCATTACAGTAGAACCTCGATTAACCGTCACCCTCGGGACCGAGACCATGACGGATAACCGAATAGATAACCAGATAACCTTGTGGAATACCATATTTAAGGCTGTTTTAACACATAAACATCCTCACACATAAAGTCCCATCCAATTCAACCTTTAGTGTTTCAACTTATGATTCATCTTCTCTTCAATGTCATACAATGAATGTCATAGTGAAAACTCCTTACTCTCCTTACTCCATACTCCATACTCTCCTTAGAAATCAGTGATGGTTGAAATGTTTCAGAAAACAAGTTCTCTTCCATTGGGCCTATTTATTACGAGTACGGATCAATGGTGATTACGTACGAAGACTCTGCTAAGGCTGTGAGAGCTTTGTACACCCTCAGGGAGTCCTCGTATGAAGATAAGCACTTGCTAGGTGAGTACAAAAGGTGTTTTACAGGAGTTGTACTTTAAAATTGATTAGAAAATAGTTAACCCTGGACCTGGCAGAATTTCCTTTTAAGAATATTGATGTATATAATAAGTATTAATAGTCGTAAAGAACCCAAGTAATGTCAAGGGCCCAATCAAATGGGAAAGAAATCAAAATTAAATCGTTAAATACTAATATGTTCACAAAATCCATGTATATTATGTAAAAAATAACAAACAAAATACAATAAAACTATTTATTCGTAAGAAATATAATTGTTTCCCAAATGTTCCAGTCAATACAAAAACAATACCTTATAGGTTATTCTCACCCACTAAACATGTTTTCAACACACTAAAACTATGCCTACGAAGAAAACTGTCGACTATGATGATACGTGTTGACCAATAAAAATACTTAAGTTAAACATATGTATATACATTTTAGAGCTAAAAGCACTAATAACAATATGTTTACATCAGTTACCAAATCGGCAGAGGGCCGTGTAAACATAACCAACTCTAAAAAAATACAACATCACTAACAGCTGTCATATTACTATAGAAGAAAATAAATTCACATACTAATAGAACAATTCTTTGTCGTTTCAGTGTTATATAAATATCATCACCAATGTTCATTTTCATTGTATAGTAAGAAAAATTATGTGAACGTTTCACATTGTCGATATTGCGACAACTGCCAGTACAAGGGTCAAAGTTGATTTTTTAACTGGTTTTTGAAAAAAATTTAATTTGATTTTGAAATTAGATTTACGACAGAGTAAGTAATGTGTGAATGTGGTTTTGCAGTGATGCTGTTGCCCAACATAGAGCCGAGCATGGTGCCGCAGGGCGTCCAACCCCTCCTAGTGTTCGTCAACGTCAAGTCCGGTGGCTGTCAGGGCTTGGAGCTCATCTCCAGCTTCCGCAAACTGCTCAACCCCTACCAGGTCTTTGATCTAGACAACGGAGGGCCTCTACCGGGGTAAGTCCAATCTTATAACTCTTCGGGTCTCATATAAGAAAGTTCATCAGGAAGGTAATATGGTTTATGTATTTATTTTGATAGAATGTTACTTTTTCGAGACAATTTTAAGCTTACTGTAGAATGCTGCTAAAGTTCACAGTATTGTTATGAAAAGTAGAAGGAATAGTTTTATTTGATAGTAATACTTAAAAAAATTAAGTATTATGTCATTTAAAAATTTTGTCTCACCAATGTTGATTATTATTGAATATCATTATTAAATATCATTCAGATATATCATATTATATATCACCATTAAATATCATTATTGATTATAATGATATTTAATCAATCAAATTAATGTTTTGTTTTGACATAACTGTGGATACTGTACCTATTACTACTGCATTAGTTACTCTCTGGTAACTACTTCAAATTACAAAGGAGCAAGGGATAAATTAGCTCCCCAGCCAATTATTCTGACACTTTAGCGAATTTCCCATAGGGATGAAGCTATTACCATAAGTCTCATGGCAAAAGCCCGGGACCATGTTATTTTTTTGTTTTTAAGCGCACAGAGACTAAACACAATAGTCATTAAAATTTATATATTTATGTATAAATATATGTGTCTGTGAACACGATATCTGTTGTAAAGATGGTCCGATAGAGATCTAAGTTTGTACAGGTGTGTATATCTACATTTGCTCGGACGAGTTTGTAATCAAGACATGTCGGTCAATCAGAACGGGTGGTTTGGTTTGGGGGGTTTTTATACTCAAAAACTGAGTTTTTGTGTTTTTGTTATGTAATTTAATACATTTTTAAATTTTATACTCACCATTAAAATCAGCTTAAAAAACTACACAATATAGTTCCTTTTAACCCTTAAAGCGCTACTGAAAATCACACTCCCTGCTCATTTAGGTTGAAAAAATCAAAATTATATTTTCCCAATGTTCTTTTTGGATTTAGGTAGCTTGAATAAAGTAAAAAACAGAAATATGCTTCATTTTTATTTATTGAACATTTTAACACTATTTTTCAGGTATCTAAAAAAGTTATTTTTGCCAAAAATTCTGAGCGCTTGAAATAAAACTTGTAGGCTTACATAAATGAAAAATTACTGATTCAAAACATGAAAACAGTGAGAAGAAACATGTCAATAAAGTAAAAAGATATTATGTACATTACCACTGAACATAGTTTTGCGTCGTATGATAAGCCTCAAAACAGTCATAAGTCCATTCACGAACTCATCAAATTCCGGATCGTCTGGATGAGCCATGTTTCACTTTTTATTTTATTTTTTAGATTCACAAATATTCACACTACATTATCTGTTTACTTCTCAAACACAACACAAATAATCACACGTCAATGGATGTCAACAAACAACGATTGGAACAGTGAATACAGCTGGTCGTAGTGGCGCGTTAATTTTCTCGTCAAAAGCAGTACGGGAGCGCTAGAATACAGGCCAAAGTTGCATAACATCTAATCTCAGTCACTAGAAATTCCATCAAAGCCGCCATATTGGTTTTGTGAGTTCATAGAGGTTAAAGCAACATTACCATGCACTCTATTGGTTGTTTCGCGAACTACAGCGCAGTAAATGTGACGAAATGGCTGAAAGTGAAAAAACTCGGTTTCCGCGCCGTGGGACCCTACTGTGCCGCGAGAAAACTCGTCAGCCGCCCGGTAAGGGATAAGTTTTCTCTATCTTCAACAGTTACCGAGATATTAAAAAATCTAATTCTAAAAACAGTACGTTGTATTTTGGGGCTCCAATGATAATCTTATGGATGGATTAATGTTTCACATATCAATCAATATTTTTGGATTAAACTTGGTATTTACCTTCATATGGTTGAGATCTATCCATTTATGCTTAAAATCATAGTTTACGTGTTTATCATGGCAGCTAAACTGCATACTCTTTTCCCAGGTTAGTAATATAGAGAATAGGCAAACTCATTTATTTATGGAGATATGTTTATAAAACTTGGTATAAATGCTCAAAATAAAAATAATTGTTTATGCTATAAATGCCTACTTTCAACACTCATAACAGTAATCTTATGGAGAATAGGCAAGAATCTTTTATCGACAGATATTGACAAAACTTGTCATATATTGATATAATTACATTATTGAGTGGAAATTCGATGAGTACGCAAGTCTGCAGCAACAGGGGATTAAAGTATGTGAAATTACAATAAATTATATTAGTTTTGTAAAAAAATCTTTTTATCTACTTTCAATAATTATTATTTTGGATAAGTAACGATAATATTGTTTCAGGCTGTATGTGTTCAGACACATTAAGGACTACAAGATCCTAGTGTGTGGAGGGGACGGTACGATCGGATGGGTGCTGCAGTGCCTGGACAACGTGGGACAGGACAGTGAGTGTTCGTCACCACCGTGTGCCATCGTGCCACTGGGAACGGGTAACGACCTGGCTAGAGTGTTACGGTGGGGCCCGGGCTACACGGGTGGCGAGGACCCCATGAATCTGCTACGTGACGTCATCGATGCTGAGGAGATCCGACTGGACAGGTGGACTGTTGTGTTCCATCCGGAGGACAAGGGCGATGACAAGATGCCCACGACCAACTCCACTGGTAGGTCGCATGTCAATCCAGTCATTCACTTCTTTCATTCCCTTTTACAAATTTTTCTAGACTCTTTCATGAATGGGTTAATAGCTGTGCAAAAAGGTATAGTAATAAAAGGTTAGGGTCTTATTGTTTTTTTTTTTTCGGAACTAGATTCTTTGCCTGACGAATGTTGACATATGATTGTCAATGAGACAAACATATATGCCATAAGTAAACCTGATTAGGGATCTCAATCCCGGGATTTATGGGATGGAATAAAGCCCTAAAAGAGTTGATTATTAAAGCTATAAACTATCTGTTGGTAGTTTACAGTTTTTTTATAAGATTAAACTGTTGTTTAATCTTATAAAATCGTAAAATCTGATAGTTTTAGGAATTTTAAACGGATCACGAATTTTCCTCTTACAAATTGCTAACACCCCCCCCCCCAGAAGAAGCTAAACACTCAAGAGACATATCCATGTCAAAATAGAGCCACCTCTGTGGCTGTGGGATACCTCGATTCGTGGGAATTATCTGCAAAGGAAGTTTGGAGCGATGTGAAAACAGTGCTGTATCATTATATTCCAGGAATAAGTTGTCATTGTTGAATCACACTTCGGTTTTAAGTGATTCAAGGCACCAAATTTTAAACCAACTACTGAGCCTCGTCACTTTGACCCACTGGCTATTGATTTGCCCAGTACCGATTACTGATGAGGTTTTTCGCTATAATTATGAACTAATAGTTAAAGAAGCATGCAAAAGCTTTCTTTAAATTATAAAACCACTTTATATTACATCCTTGTTCATATATATATTAAGATTTTCATTATTTACAAAATTAAATAAATAATCGTAAATTTCATTATCTACGCGTAAGCTTAGGTCTGTGCTGGGTTGGTTGCTGCTCTTCATTTTCGTCTTCAGAGGAGTCACTTTCGCTACTATCATGTATAGCTACATCTTCATCATCCCTTCCACTTATTTCAACGTCTCTTTCACTCAAAATATGTAATACGTAGTCACTATAAGGTTCTGAAACAAGGACACTTTCATGTCGTGAAGCCATTGTTCTATCAATTCACAACAATGCGTAACAACAGTTTGTAAACAAAGCTGTATATCGACTATTCGATGTATCGGTTGAATCGGTATGAAATGGATCGAGTGACTAAAGAAGAAGAAAACAGTAATCCCAAGGAAGAATGTGGCAAACGATCACAATCGACAGTAGTAATGTACTATATAAAATCAAAATGTGCATGATGGGCAGTGCCCGTCTTTGGCACTCAATGGGTTAACAAACACAAAGTGATATCTTACCTCATAATTCCATCACCGACAATGCAATGCAATCATCCTACTTCAGTTCCACGCAGGCGGGTCAATGTTACTGAGGACATGGATGATGAAACATAATTGAAACTTTGTTATAAAATCCAGGCTAAGTGCCAAAAGGAAAGTTTTGAGAAAGAAACAAAATACCGCCTTTACTATACTTATACAGGCACACGATCTTGTGGCATACTTCCTTATCACAGACCTGTTGTTACCTAGTAGTGCACATATCCCACATTTCGCTTTTTTTTAATGATTTTTATAGTGAAGCTACATTTCATAATTGGGTACTTAAGTGGTAACTTTTTACCTGAAGGTGTTTTTCTTTTTAAACACTTTTCACCTTGGTTTTTTAGGTGTCAACAAAACCTTCTGTGTTTCATACAGAACTGCTGGGTTGAAGTATTTATGTACCGTAGTTCCTCACATTTGCTCTTGACCACACATCACTGATATTTACACAACATCTGGATGTTACTTTACCTCCCAATACATCATCTGCAATCACAAACAGTTCAATTCCAAAATAAAGATTATGTTTTAAATTACAGCTGGATCCACAAGTGAGGATAACACGCAGATCTACGTTATGAACAACTATTTTGGGATCGGCATCGATGCTGACTTGTGCCTGGATTTCCACAACGCAAGAGAAGAAAATCCAAACAAGTTCAACAGCAGGTGGGTTTTTTTTTATAAATAGAAACTTTAGTTGTTATTGAATTTCTCCAAGGAATTTGTATGCATTTGTGAAATTCTAAAGGATTGTATAAACTTCAGCTCTATCCAAACAAATTATGTAAATTGTCTTAAATGTTTAATTTTAAATAATTTTGGAAGGTATTATGGGAACATAATTTGACTCTGTGTCACTGATTATGAGGTTCATTGCTCATTGTTCATTGAGAGCATTGCATTGTTCATTGCTCGACTCACATATCTCATTTTTTACATTTAACTATACAAAGAGAAATTGTGAATGCATAAATTATTTAATGTTATTTTAAAGGTTGCACAACAAGGGTGTCTATGTGAAGATGGGTCTGCGCAAGATGGTGGGACGTAAGATGTGTAAGGACCTGCACAGAGAAGTGAGGCTCGAGGTGGATGGCAAAGTTGTGGACCTTCCTCCCGTCGAGGGTATCATCATCCTCAACATCCTCAGGTGAGCATGCAATATACAATACTACTTGCGGTTATATTAGCAATTGACTAAAGTTCCAATGTGTGAAGATAATGAAATTGTATTATTTTTGTATTTTTTGAACCAGTCGCCAAGTTCTACGCGACCGGCGGTGCATTGTTGCGGTTTTTGAGAGTACTGCAGTTTTCTGTTACCTTATGGGATTTTTTAGAAGTATTTGGAGCTTCTCAATATTAGAGAACACTGTTTGCTTTTCTAGCATATTTTTTCTTACCATTCTGCTGTCTTTGAAAGGAGGAAAACTAAAAAAATCTCAGCTGGAAGAGCAGACGATAACCACTTGGTTTGTTGTTTGTTTACGGTTGACTGATGTAATGTGGTAAGGCAATGTTTTTGTATTAGTTTGACAGTGTATTAAACTGAAATATAATTAGTTATTATCTCTACAAATGTTTTATGTTTTGTTAGCGAAGTGTAGTGTCGTAATAGTAATTATGAAATGGAAAATTAGTTGAAAATTTGAAATTACAAAAATCCCGTAATGTAGCAGCAAAATGCAGTACTGACAATCGCATGTAGAGCACAACAACCAGCGGCTGAATGTCATTGTCACCGCGTGCACAGTACATCAACCGGCGTTGATTGGTTAAGTATTCAATATTTCTCACTCATAAATCTGTCTATAGTAAATGAGGGAGAGTAAAGTACGGAATAAATTGGCTTCCACCCACTTCTAAATAGTGTTTGACCTTGTGTTCCATTTTATATATTTTTGACATGGATATGTCTTGGCTCTGAGGTGGGGGGGTTACTGGCAATCCGTCAGACCAAAAGTTGAAACGGTGAAGTGACATCATATGGTTTTAAGCACAGATGTTTAGAGGAACTGAAAACATTTACTTTACACTTATCTATCATTTGAGCTATTTCCCAAAGGGAAGTAAATACATTTTTTTAAGAAAGTTAACCCATTGAAGTAGTACCGTAGTTAAATAAAACATGGACAGACCTTCAAGAAGCAATTAAAATTACTCATTTTGTAGAGATTAAAGAAGAATGCATAAAATTGCTTGTCTATGAGATAATTGGTTTTTTTTTTGCTGGTAATGTATGAGGACATAGTATTATATTATTTTTACTTTCCAAAAACTATTTCTACTAAATGTAAAAAATGTTTAAAGTAAACAGACACAAAACAAAAATTTTATTTTTTTTAAGTAGAGCCTATATTTTTATTGAAATATTCTTTGAAACCACCTGAATCATATATTTTCTTAAACTTCAAAGTGTATATATACATAGGATATAAAACCATGCATTTATATTAACAAATATGTTTTTAAAAAATAAAATAAAAAATGCTTACGCCTCATGAAACCGCAAAATACCGCTGTAATGATGGGCTGAAAATCAAAACAAAGAGAAATAACAACTCAACAGGTTGGCCAACCTAGCAAAACAATATTTATAAATGTTTTCTAAGGGACATAGTAACACCATCTACATGAAGTTGGAAGTTGAACTTGGAAGTTGGAACTACATGGAGAAATACTGTGTATTTACTAATAACTTGTCAGACTCATGGTCTGGCATTCAGTCCGCAATCGATGTCATGAGTCTTAACTTTTGTGTCTACATGCACAATGTAGATGGGTTGATGGTTAACCCTCTTTAAAAATTTGTTGGATGTTATATCTGAGTTATTAGTTTTGCATTATAAACCTCAGTAGTGGTAACAATTTGTCTTGGTCGACAGTTGGGGTTCGGGAGCCAACCCGTGGGGTCCAGAGAAGGAGGACCAGTTCTCCAAGCCTAACCATTGGGACGGCATGCTGGAGGTGGTAGGGGTGACGGGTGTCGTGCACCTGGGGCAAATACAGTCTGGGCTGCGTTCTGCCATGCGCATCGCTCAGGTAAACGCTCTGAAAAAGATTAGAACTTGTTTTACACAGGGCAAGCCAGAGATTAACCTGATTACACTGTCCAGGTAAAAAAACAAATTCAAAGGTTTGATAAACTGTTGAAAATTAAGTTATGCCAGCATCCATAAGAGTGCTATACCATCCTATTTTACATAATAATATGAAGTTACGAGTTCTGCAAGTTTGGCAGTCACTATGCTGGGTATTTCACTTCGTTATTCGTCCTAAACATTATTTTTTTCATATTTTAATTTTAGGACCTGCTGACAAACTCCATCTTCAGTGATAATGTTGTCGTCATACACTTAAAAAAATTCAGAAAAATTGTATCGATTTTCAGTTTTTTGCAGTCAGAAACCTCTACACTTTAAAAAATTCCGACAAATTGTATTGATTTTCAGTTTTTTGCAGTCAGAAACCTCATTGCCTGCATCTTACAGTTTGTGGCATTCTTAAGAAACTCATAAATTTTACACTAAAACTCAACGTAGCACAGTATAAACCTAACTAGCACAGTTAGATGCTTATGTTGCGTAACACCCTTACACCAAGATGGCCACCCTGGCCTCACTCGTAGCAGGCACAGACGAAAACATAATCTACTTTCTGGATAACCCTCGTACAAGCCAAATTTCAGTGAGATCAACAATAAAATGGCTGTATTTTGAATATTTACCAATAATTGATTCTTTGAATGACAGGGAGGTCACATCAAGATCCACCTCAATTCTGAGACACCAGTTCAGGTTGATGGGGAACCTTGGGTTCAGAGTGCTGGCGATGTTGTCGTACTCAAGTCCGCTCTCAAGGTAGGATGTCACATTGACATGCTCTCTTGTAACAATATATTTTAGAAAGGAAAATAATTTTATTATGTCATTTTGTCTATGTATACATAACATAGTTTGTGGGACCTAAATGGAAGACATAGGATGAGATAAGCTTGTTGAGGGGCGTAAAAGGAAGACAGGATAAGATAAGCTTGTTAGAACTATATATTTTGAGGACTTTTCCTCAATAACTCAATTAGTTAATATGATCTAATCTTTGTTATCTTACATGATATTTATTATAAATGTTCATGACAAAATAAAGAATCTTTAAACAGATAAATGTTTTACTTCTTCATGTAAAACATAAATATTGAAATGTTATGTTTTGTTTTTGCTTGATATTTACTAAAAGCTTATTGAAAAATAGTATTTTATCTCATGAGATATACAAAATTGTAGGCCTATATCAATGTGTCACTATGATTTGATTTTTAGGATTAATTTGTATAACGAATTATAAAAAGAATAGCCCAGTTAGAATTTTATCGTTCAAGAAGATTTTCAGAGTGTTTATAAGCTCATACAACCTAATTTCCTTAGCTCTCAAGTGTTGAAACATCTTAGGTTTAATTGGAAAAGATTTTTTAGTTTAATTCTCAGCATGCAACAATATTCCATGAACAAATTGAATGCTATAAACAAATTTTTACCATCGTTCAAATTCCAAACAATTCCAATGTTACCCATGTGTCGTCCGTAAATAATAATGCTCAAGTGTGTGCTCCCAGCGATTTACATAGCAGTTAAGGGGTTGACTTCTAAAAACTGCCTGAAGGTTAAATGACCCTTAAAAATTATATAAGAGTAAAATGTTAAAAAGTAAAAGACCTTTTAAACACCCAAGAGTTTTTAAACCCCCAAAAGTAAAATAGTTTAAAACTACTTAAACAACAAAGTAACTTAGAAATCAATAAAGGTTCCTAATTGAAATTGTGTGAATTGATATAATTGAATTAATGAATTAATTACTAAACTGAATTGACTTGACTGAATTAATAACTGAACACAATATTTATCTCCAACCCCTGCCTATAAACAAAAATTAAATTTAAGCCGATAATTAAATTATCAGCTTAAATAGGAAATTTATATCTGGTTGTTTTTTTATTTAAATGTTTTCACCTCAATTATCTTTATACATTTATATCTTTTTAGGATAAACCAATGATCTCATGAACAAAATTGTGTCATTTTTCCATGGAATTCACATGAATTTTCATGTTAAAGTTTTCCTTTAAAATTATAAATGTGATAGAACATTTTAATTTTAAAGGTTCACAGGAAATATTCTCAATTTTTACCTTAAAAGCTAATTTGTCATTCCATTTGTTGTCAGGCACTGTGTAACATTTTTAGGATTACTAAACATATTATTCACTAACATAAAAGCAAAAAATTTCTTAAAAAAGTATTGAAAAATCAGAACTTCTATTTCCTTAATAATACAATATCCACGGAATTTCGTGTAAACATTTTTAGTCAATTGTGTTTAGAGTGGTGAACGATTACAGAATCTTTTAATACCAAAAAAGCTTTTGAAACAAATTTTATATATAACATTGAATATTTATTTTATATTCAAATAAAGTCATACATATTGTGCAGTTATCAGAAGATTTAATTTAATGCACAGTATATTAGAGCAGAGATTAACTCTCGTTTTAATAGCTAAATATTATTAAGTAGTATACACCAAGTAGTTATTTAGATGAAACATGTAAAAATAAGTTATATATTTTAAAATAAAGCTTAACGTTTGAAATTTGGTCAATAATATAATGTCATTGTGATTGATAAGAGATTTCCCTTTTAGAAACCAATTAATTTCTGAAGTTCAATGTAACTTTTACTAAGCTCGGTTTAAAGTCTATAATAATAAAGTTTTTAGAATAATCATTAGAATTTGAAATAATATAAAATAAGAACAATTAAACAATAATACACTAATCTAAATAGTAATAATATTCTCTAAATACAAATAGTGTTGAAATAATAAACAAATATTAATAACTTGTTATCGTAACCCACAGGCGACAATGCTGAAGAAAAATAAGATCAAGCGGCGCAACACAGAGCCGAACATCGTGCCCGCGAACGGGGAGGGGGGCAAGTCAGACGAGTAACCCTCCCAACTCCCTCTCCTCGCTTGAGCAACACTCATTTGTTAGCAGTATTATCGTAGGTCTTAGATTTTTGATGAAGCTCAGATGTTTATTATTGTTCACTGCTATTTTTTTTCTTATTTTTATTTTGCACTTATTTTTTGTGATTTGTTTTTTCTCGGCCCTGTTCCCCTCCCCTCGCAGGCCACCATGTTGAAGAAGCTGAAAGGCAAGATGAAGCGGCGCAACACGGAACCGTTCATGGTGCAGGCGCCGGTGTCTCAGCTGGTGCTGCCGCCTGACAGCGATGTCACCAACCACAACAACTTTTGAAGGACCGGCGCCACTCCGGGCTTACTAGCGCACACCTCCCACCCCACTACTATATGTTTTTATTTTTTTAATGTAATTTATGAAACTATTTCTAAAGAAATGAGTAAACTGTAATGATCGAATTGTTACAAAAGTATGGTATATTTACCAAAACCGATGCCACGACTGTTGACATTATACTAGAAACGATTTGTGACTCTGATCTGTCAGATCATGTTTATTTTGTTTCCGGGTCGGAGCGGTCCGCCTCTTCTAGTCAACTCGGGTTCTAGTCATATTTATTGTTTATGTACTCGTAGTCAGTTTATATTAAACTCAAAAAGTAGACTTATGTTTCGTTCAGACTCTGTTACTAGTTTATTGTACAAAAATGTTGTATGTATTGTTATTTTATTGAGAATCTGGCAACTAAATGAAACCGACCGTTAAACGAAGAATGAGATAAGCTCGTCGAAGCTGGAGGTCAGTTCCCTGATAGTTGGCTGCCACAGGGCGAGGGATGCTACCGACGGGATGACGGGAGTGAGTTTGAGTGGCGCGTGTGCGCGTGTGAAAGGACACTAGTGCGCACCACGCGGATGGATCACAGTGGACGGAACGGAGAGATGAATAACGGATGGCTCCCCTTGGCAGCTAAAATCAGGAACTGATCGGTGGTGATTTTAAATAGAAATAAAATACCTCTCCTGCTAAATGTATTGTGTCTAATTTTCGATTGAAGCTGGTCGGTGGCGTGGTCGCCCGCGCCAGTCGGTCCTCCAGCCCGGATGTGGACGATCGACGTGCGTCAGCGTTGGCCTGTGGTTGGGGCTCAGTTGCCCACAGGTGCCTATCCGGGGCCGAGTCTGTGGGCAATACACACGGGCCGCCGCTGGCTTCAGCTCTATGTTTTATCGCTTAGCGTCTTATCGAGGAGAGAATCGATCACTTTTCCGTATGAGAAAGGAAAATTTGATGTGCTATGTATACATAATATATATAAATATATATAAATAAATATATATACTACCGTTTTTACGTTATTCTAACATCAAAGATAAACCGGATTGCAAGAACTCTAAATGACTTCCCGAAAGTATCAAGCATGTGCTACAGCGCATGTATTTAACGAGTTCTATTGCAATAAGGTACTCCATACACAGTTATAGTCTCTATCTCTCTCAAAGGTTATTATTAAATGTAATTATGTCAAAATAGACATAAATTGTGAGTAAAATAAATAGTATTAATGGTCTTAATTGATTGTGTTTTGTTTCCTTAACAATATTCATATCCTTTAGACTTTTCAAATACCCACATTTCTTTTATGTGTTTCCAAATCTCAAGAGTACTGATAGTAGAACTTATTTTAATTTACCTCAATGGGTCTGGACCTAAATGGATATAAATGGACCTAAGTGGGCGATGCTAGTTAACCAACTTTCTCTAAAAATAAATACCCCCGCCGCAACAGACCTGCGTACTCAGCGAATTTCCAAATCAATATTATAATAATAATAATGTATGACAAGTTTTATCAAAATCTGTCGATAAACATAAGAATTATTTACCTATTCTCCATAAGATTAACATGGGAAAGAGTGTACAGGTTAGCTGCTGTGAGGAACACTGAAAGTAGTCATTTCTACCACAAATAATTTTTATCTTAACATTTATACCAATTTTCATCAACATCTGTCCATAAATAAAGGAGTTTGCCTATTCCCTATATGATTAATATGGTAAAAGAGTATGCAGCTTTGCTGCCATAATAAACACATAAACCATGATATTAAGCATAAATGGATAGATCTTAACCACATTAAGGTAAATACCAAGTTTAATCCAATAAAATCGATTGAGAAGTGAAATGTTAATTTTCATTTATCCTCCATAAGATTAATGTTGGAGCCCCAAAATACAACGTACTGTGTTTAGATTATTTAATATCTCGGTAACCGTTAGAGATAGAGAAAAACTTTAAGGAACTAAATTGTGTAGTTTTTTAAGCTGATTCTAATGGTGAAAGATTAAAAAATGTTTTTAATAGCATATTAAAAACGCAAAAAACTCAATTTTTGAGTACAAAACAAAACTACCCGTTGCCATTGACTGATATGTCTGGTTTACAAACTTGTGCGAGCAAATGTAGGAATTTAACGACTTGTTTTTGTCCTCTGGGCATCTAATGACGAAAAAATAACATGGTCTTGGGCTTAAAGTCTTACCATGAGACCTACGGTAATAGCTTCTCCCCTATGAGAAATTCGCTATAAGCAATTTTATATGGTACTGTAAAAATAACAATTCTAAGAAGATCAACTTTATGTACGAAAATACTGAAAAAATGTATGGAAAGTAAAAACCACACATAACCAATGCAATCTCTTGTGCAATGCATCCAGTGCAAGTGCCGAGAGCTTATAAAGAATAGGAAAAGGAATTGTCAAGATCAAGGGTAAAGGTGGTTGAGCTCATTCAGATTTCAAAATTGAGCCTGCACAGTAAAACATACAAACTAAGTACGGTTAATTAATCTGAAAGATGATTGAAATACAGTAAGCTGATTGAAGTTCTACGGTGGTAACCTAGAAATAGTTATAAAATATTAATTGTTTAAATATTGATTTACTTTTCCCAATAACTGGTCACTTGGATGGACAGCAGTTCAGACACAAGAAAACAAAGTAAAATGCTGACATAGGGAAGCAAACCTGTTTCAGTATAGTATTTTAGACTTATATTCACTTTGAATTCAAATCAACAATACCAATTAATCAACAACCATCTTCAGTGGGAGTTGTTTGTTTAGGTAAAATGAAAGAATGTCATAAATACAATACGTACAAAATATTTATTGTCTCCTAATCAATACCAACACTAAAGTTCTGAATACACTTGTAGAACCATGATAGTGACAGACTTTTGGCATGAACCATGTTGTATTTGAGCAGAGGCTCCTGTGAGGGAGGCCCCGCTTGGTAAAGTATGACGTGACTGACAGCCCCCAGTGGTCCGGTGGGGTTGGCGTGGTACATGACCGTCGATTCCCCCTCTGGCACTCTCTCTGGATCACACTGGCGAGGCTGGTACACAGCTCCTGCTGCGGTGACAAGCGACACAGTGTCAGCCTTGAGCTGTCGTGACCAAGGTTGATCTTGTTGAAGGGAGATGTGGCAACCATCGAACAAGCGGGGAAGCTAGAACACAAACATATCTGATCTGGGTTGAATTCAAATTCAACTATACCAAAAGGATGTGATTAAAGTTACATATGAAAGAAAAACAACAAGTGGGGTACCAGATTATGTTGACTGAGCTGTTGACTATACAGGGTTTGTTGGTTAACCAAAAAAATAATTTGGGACTGTCATAAAGAATTTCTGGGATAACTCACTCTGGTATACAAGTTAGAAGGGTTTGGTGTTTCTCTGTTTATGTAGAATGTCAGTGTTAAAACAGATTTATCATGCACACATTCACAGTCATATTGCATATTGGGCTGTATGTATGTGTGTGTAATAGTGAATATTGCCTCCACAAAATACTGCTCCTTAAAAAATGAGCCTTAAGGATAATTTTAAATTATAGTAAATATTATAATATGTTTAGTCCTAGGAAGTAAAAGAACGACTTGCTCTTCAACACATGTATCTAAAACACCTGTTTTGAAGCAGTATGACGAAAATAATATTTTAGTCCTATACTGAAATATACAAGGAAGGAATAACAAGGTTGTTCTATCTCCTTACTGAAAGGAGAGGG
Source organism: Nephotettix cincticeps (assembly GCA_023375725.1). Classification (NCBI taxonomy): domain Eukaryota; kingdom Metazoa; phylum Arthropoda; class Insecta; order Hemiptera; family Cicadellidae; genus Nephotettix; species Nephotettix cincticeps. The sequence continues at coordinate 28,381,364 of CM041790.1, read as the reverse complement.
TGAAAACCATGTTTATAATTTTTTTAATCAGTAAATAGTAATACAAAACTTACCAATCGTTCCTTATTAACTCTGGCTTTGTGGAAGACATCAGAAGTGGGATAGTCGGTCGTTCCACAAGGCTCAAATTCTTCAATGTCAACTAACTTACCAGCCTCTAAACAGGACCCCACCCAGTCGATTCCTGTCACACAGCAACCACTCACGATTGCCAACATTACAGGTGTGGTGGCCGTACATGTGTTTGCTGCCGACTTGTTTACCACAATGTGTGTGATGTCCTCCCTGAAACAAGAAAGAGCTTATTTAACTATGTTGGACAATCTTGGTGTATCATATTAATGTTCTAATCATTTTCTTTTTATAAATAAAATATTTCTACTTTTTTAGGTGTAGAATCCTGATAAAAAAATTAGTCCCTTAAATAGAACCATTCAAGTAACACAGACATTTGATAGTTAGAAAACCCAAACAAATTAATGAATATATTTAAACATTAATTTATTTGTGAAAAAGACTTTATAAATCTTAATCCACCTTGGCATTCATTTACAAAAGAGTGAGTAGGATAATCTTTTTAGATAGTTTATAAAGAACCCTTAAATACATTGCTTTTTTTTGCATACCGAAAATTTAATATTTTTTTAATCTCCCAAAAAAAAGGAAGAAAATTAGTGTATTTCTCTTACGTGAACTCAGTGGAGAGCGTCAGGTTGAACTGACGGCAAAGATCCATGACCCGTTCAAGTTGTGGTGGAGGCAACTGTGTGTCAACGTAAACCGCTCTTGGATTGGTGGGAATGAAGGGAGGTGGCGGAGGGGTGACATGGTCAAAACTGAGTAAGAGAGCTCTCATCTCGTCGTCTGCTAGAGACCTGCCAACAGGATATTATATGCTATTGGAACAGGAAGTTACTTTGCTACAAGAAATACTTCAAAACAATCAATTCAATATTCTCCAGTATACACATTTCCTATCTATTTTAACCTTTAAAATTGCATTTAATGAAACAATCGTATGATTTATAGTATTTTTAAGTAGAACATTAACCCTTTTTTATGATCTTAACTTTAAAAATAGTACATATTTTTTTCTTCAAAATTCTTATTCTACGAGTTAAGAAAAGTAGATTAAAGAGTAAAAAACATTTGTTTAACCTATTTTAAGTGTTAAAATTGGAGTTAATCTTCTGCTCAATACTTATTTTGCACTAATGACTAGGCCTATATCTTCCTTAATAAAACAAACACGTCAGAAAGCATAACTGTAAATAAACTAACCACATACCACACAACCAATAACCAAACATGACAATAATGAAACTCTCCTGTCGCAAGAAGGAAACAAACAACTGCGTAACTGTTTCGGTCTCTGGTCGTCTACGATGTAGCTTATGAAATCAAAGTTACAAGGAAACAGTTCATAAGTGAATGCTAATGCACTCTAGTGGTAAACTACCAAAATACAGTGATCTAATCCGACAAAAATCAACACAGAGTGTAGTTTTACCGCAGAAAGATGTATCAGTCAGTGGCCCTTATTAAGCGGGTTTATAATATAATACACAAAATTAATTGTGATTGGATTGATTTGAGATGAGGTAAGTTTGACAAAATTGAAATAAACATGAGACTAAAAATCAGTCTGCACAAAAGCACAGGAGAATTCTGATGAAAAATAATCCCGTCTTGCTATCCTGCTCTACCCACAAATTGCCTATCATGACTACCAACTCTAGCATGCTTCACCTAAATTCCAGACTAACCAGGCAGTGTTGCCGAGGGCTGTTCTTTGATGCATGTCTGCGCCGTGTTCCATCAGCAGCTCCAACATGGCTCTGTTCCGGCGCACCACAGCCTCCACCAGCGCCGTGGTGTTTAGGTTGGCAGGAGTATTGACACAGGCACCAGCCTGTAGGAGGGCTCGCACCACATCTAGGTTCCCAGAACCGACTGCATCACACTGTACAGCACAATGTGTCAGTAATTGAAACACATCCTAATTCACTCGTCCATGTACAACTGCATAGTCACCAAGGGCTGTGAAATGTTAAGCAATGTCTAAATCTAAATCAAGTCTTTTTTTTCTCTAAACCTAAAATCTAAAACATTTTTTTTGGATATTCAAAGCATTTTTTGAAAAACATGCATTTATTTTGCATTTCTAACAAAGGGAAAGGATTTATACTTCTCATTAGAAAAACTACTCTCATTAGAAAAACTACTCAAGGGAGTTCATTTATTTATAAGGTTGATAAGTGGTTACACACCATAAAGATTACTATCAGATTTCAAACTATCCCGTAGTAAATGTCACAAATCACAGTTGCACATCTCCCTGCAAAATTAATTCATTGTAATATAGGCCTACACCAAAATAAGTCTTTGTTGTGTTCTCAATGAAAACTACAATACATAAATGCACATAAAATATACACATGTTACATTGAATGTAAATACGATTCATAATTTAAATGGTTTACTGTGAAGTTTAATTTTTAGGGTCAAATGTAAAAATAAATTCTTGTGATGGAACAACCCAAAATTCTTGATTCTAACAACCCAAAATGAGAAACATTAAAAATAATCATTCCATAACAAGATACTGACTAACCAGAGGGGTCCAACTGGCATAATCTTTCACATTGGGCTGAGCACCTTCTCTGAGCAATTGCTGCACCAGTGAAAGTTTTCCCTGTAAATCACAAACATTCCTATGTTACATTATCTATTATCACAAGGCATTTCTTGCCTGCTTGATGTATTTATTTTCACAAACAAGCTAGTACAAGAACCAGTTTTTAACATTACAAAAAAAAGCACAATTAAATTTCAATTTATTTTTTAAATTCATACTGTTTAAACAAACTGCAGAACTATATTTGAAGGTTCAGAGAGACGTTAAAGTTTCATTAGAGTAGATTTCCCTAAGAAGTGTTGGTGTTTCTCCTATTAAATTCTGATGTTCATCATTTAATAAAGACTAGCCTACTATAAGTGAAAAATAATTTTACCCTGAACGCTATTTTGCCGTTCTTTTTCCTAGTGAAAATTGTTTAACTGATTATTTTTTTAAAATATCAGTGAAATTATTTCACTGTATTATTCAAAAACTTAATTTAAAAGAATTCTCCAGAAGATCTACATGAGCAATATGAAAGAAATTAGAATGTTACCTGTCTGCAGGCAATTTGTAGTGGTGTCTCTCCTTTGGAATTGACTTTATTTGTATTTTGGACCTTTTTAGCAGAGTATAAGATTGGAGTCATATTTTTGGGTTTCGGTTTAGTCTTTGGTGTTGACATCACATCATTTTTATTGCTCGATGCTTTCGGAGAACATTTAAGAGGTTTGGGCTTTACGCTGTTTATTCCAGAAAATTCCAGTTTGTGTTTCTGTGGTGAAGTCATTCTTCGACTTCTCCGTACAGGTTCTGCTAATTCTAGGTCTTGTTTTTGTTTTTGGGGTGATTTCCACCTACTACTGCTTCTTAAAGCCTTTATTTTACTATTATCGGTTTTATTTGATAGGTTTTCTTTTTCATCTGTTGTAACATGTTTCACTTCATAGCTTCTGTTTCTAGAGGATTTTATAGAATTGGTATTTTTTGTAACTATATCTTTCACACCAATATTTTTGGACTGATGATCCTTTTCTGAAGTACTCAACGAAATAGGATTCTTTGAATCATCTGGGTTTTGACTACTGGAAAAATTAAGATTAAATGAAATTAACTTATTGTGTGGTGACACAATAAACCGATGGAAGCTACAGAACTTGTGGGATATATTAAACATTGCTTCCCTGCAAATCATAAAATATTTGTCACATATTGTCTACAAGTTACAAGACATCCTGAGATATAGGCCTATTAAAACTCAATAATTTTTTTAAGTGGTTTTTAGTTATAGTCAGTTGCTATTGTAGTTAATGATTGTTTCAACTTAAGAACTTAAAAGGCTACGATTTAAACTGGTCCCAATCAATATAAAACTACAAATGTTAAATAAAATAAAATATGTGTAATATAATTGGCATTTTGATTTCGAACAGTTAGTAGTAGAGTTTACAAATAAACTAAGTACGATATTTTAATAGTAAAATGTTACAGTGAAAAAACCCCAACCAAAATTATTCTGATTACCATTTGGAGACATGAGCAGCCACCTTCATTGCGTGTAACAATTTATTGAGCATTATGTCTGATACCATTTCTTGTGGCGATGTAGGGAATTGGCATATTGGACACTTTGGTTTGTCCTTGACACAAGACAAACAAAACGAGTGTTTGCACCACAACATCTGTGGATCCACTGGCAATCCATTGCTGTAAAAGTATACAAAAGCATCAGGCAAACGTGGAAAAACTACAGCCTTTGTTTATAACTCAATAGTGAAAAACATATTGGAATTATTTTTACATCTTGGAATAAATTATGAACTCATAATTGATGAAAAGTTATTAAAGTAGAGACCTATTCCCAAATCACTATACAAAACTGATTATCTTCCCACTTTTTAATCAACATTGACAAGCATCCAGCTTGTAAATGATCAGGGATAGGTGGTAATGGTAGTATAAATCAATCATCATTTCAGACCTAAGACCTAAGGAAATATATCACTGATAAAAGAATTAAACTCATTCAAATTCAACTTCACACCAAGATTTATATGAATCTGATAAAATAATGTTGATGTCATTTATCTACGCTATTTTATTCTTACTTTATTAAAAAAAAATCTTTCATGTGACTTAGTTTTCAGATTCCAACTATACTTAAAATATCATGTTTGTTCTTACTCACCAAATACAACATTTAACTTTGGATTCTAAAGTTGATAAAGCCTCTGTAGTATATGTCCATTGTACACTCATCTTCAGAGAATAAAGTCATACAAACATTCCTAAGCAAAATAACATGATAAACTAACATTTGTTTAAAAAAATTGATCCTATACTACAAAAATATTTTTAGCCTATGATTAATAATTAATGTAATTTATTGGCTTAGGCCTGTTTAATTTTGGTAGTATGGTATATGTATATATACATTCTGTATCTAGTTCAACATTTTAATACTTTGACACCCCTTGAGTCTGTTAAGAGGAGCACTATTGAAGATTTATAAACCTGATACGTTTTAACAGTCTAACTAGATCTCAACTATCAGCTAAAAATAACTACAGAACACATTCTAAAATGAAAAATTACTGTACTCCTATGAATATCTGTCAGCTACAGTTGAGTTTAGGGCCTACATTGTGAATTGTCAAATTGCATTGTTAAAGAAATGTTCACATTGCACTTTTATGTTAAATCAAATTATAAAATAAATTATAAAAATAAGGTTTGTACAAAACCTATATATAGCGTAATAGAATGTTTTCTGTTCGCCTAATGTTCAATATTCTTAAATTCAACAAATTTAACCAAGTTAAGTTAATTATTAGATCTTTCTTTCATGTGAAATGGCCATTGCCTACCCTGAGAAAACGTATCCGTTGTTAACATACATAAGAATAGAACTTAAGTTAGTAATAAATTAACTGCATCAAATAGGGTGATAGCTGAACGTGGCTGATTAATTTTTAAAAACTGTAAACTAAGAGAGTTGTGTCTACATTGACGTAAGATCTAAAAGCTAACACTAACTAGCAAATTAGCAGAACATAAAAGCGCGGCAAAATACCAACAGTGACAGCTGTTTTACTGTGCCAACTAAACTTTTCATAAAGAAGCGGTAGAGATTTATCTGTTGAGTGAAGAAGGGGTTTTAGAGAATGTTCCGTGAAGGAAGTTTTCAGCATAGAGTAACTTTGAGTAATTCTTGATTCTATATTCTTGATTTTCCAACAATATGATTAGAGCTTGAATCTTCGATTACAGTTAAACTATTTGGGGAATTGTACAATTTCCATTCATCTATTCACGAACTAATATTTCACAACCATTCATCTATATATAATTAAGAAAATCTTTAAAAATTATAACAATATTATTTAATAGTAATGTACAAAAAAGGGATTAAATTAAGAAACTGTAGAAAAAATTATTGTTTTTACTACTAAATACCTATCAAGGATTATTTCTGAAGTTTTATATGGGAAACGGTCTAAACCCTGGTATTGTTACAAATTCAAGTTGGTGGACTTTTTAGAATAAGCCAGCTGCAAGTGAGAGCTGGCTTTCGAATCGATCCAGAAACGTTGTTGAATTACGATCAGAATATCCTATAAGGACAGTAGTTATTAATAAAATTATAATATAAGTATTAGATTTGGAAGAAAATTTTAAAGTATAACTTTTAAATATATTTATATATGTGGTATTGTTACTGCCTGCCAATAAGTTCTTTACAGAAAACAATAGTTTAAAGCTTAAACGAAGTCCCCTTACTGATAGTATGATCACAAGCCAACAATAATACACTCCGATACCCCCATATACTGATCGGCTTCCATATCTGTACTGATTCCACGATTCAGTTGACGGAGTGTCATTTATTTTGGTTATCTCTTATTGAATACCTTATTTTAGGTTTTAGCTAGCAGCGTCATAAATTACTGTGATATAGTATCATATGGAACCAAAGAGTTAAATATACTATAATTGATTTCTGGTTGTATACTGTTTATAATCTGGTGGTTGACGGTTTGATCCAGAGCATAATTTCACTATTGTTTGTATTTGAAACTATCAAATCAGGTTTTGTGATGGTTCGATAACGAACAGTTCAATTAAAACTCGCGTCTAATTAGAACTTATGCTAATTAATTAACTATAACTATAATAACTCGGTAAATTAATTAGACGGTGCGTTGTCTCGGCAGCTATCAAGCAAGACATGGTATCTACAGTTAAATTGGTCTAATTCATTTTACTTACCATCCCTCAATCTTAAAAATGTTCACACAAGTAAACAAATTATTTTTTCGAATTATGAACGAGGATATATTGAAATAATTTATCAACATTTAATATCTATTTTGGAATGTTAAATAAACTTTACCAAAACAGTACACATTTTGTCTTGATTTCCTATTCAAATAATATAAAAACTAAATTTATAACCATAAACGCAACTACTTATTCAAACTGTTTCTGTAAAAAGGTTTAGAATGACAAGTGACAAATATGTTGAAACTTGAAGGTTTGAACCTATTACAATTTGTTTTTAAGACATTCTTAAAGTCCATGTTACTAAATATTTAGATTTTAAGATTCGAATTATATTTTTCAAATAGTCCATTTGGTATTTTAACCATAATAGGCTAATTGTGTTTCTGAGGGTTCAAAGGAATAATTGAATGAAAGACGTTGGTAAAAACGAAAGCTTGTCAAGCAAGATTTAAATTTATTAAAATATACGTTTACAAATGATCGTAATATAAACAGTAGAGAAACAATCTCGAACGTATGTACATCCCTGTATTCTCGCACAAGCAGTCCTTTTCACAGAAAAAATAACGACCGTATAAATCTTGTCAGAATCGATGTTAAAGATTTGTACAGGAAGACGGTGGTGTTTTGGCGGCTGTTTAACGGCTTAGAAGCATTTCCTGTGGACAATGCCAGGGCCGGACTCGTCGTATTCTTGCTTGGAGATCCACATCTGCTGGAAGGTGGACAGAGAGGCCAGGATGGATCCACCGATCCATACGGAGTACTTCCTCTCAGGGGGAGCGATGATCTTGATCTTGATGGTTGAGGGCGCCAGGGCGGTGATTTCCTTCTGCATCCTGTCAGCAATACCGGGGTACATGGTGGTACCACCGGACAGGACAGTGTTGGCGTACAGGTCCTTACGGATGTCGACGTCGCACTTCATGATGGAGTTGTAGACGGTCTCATGGATACCGCAAGATTCCATACCCAGGAAGGAAGGCTGGAAGAGGGCCTCGGGACACCTGAACCTCTCGTTACCGATGGTGATGACCTGACCGTCGGGCAACTCGTAGGACTTCTCCAGGGAGGTGGAGGCAGCGGCGGTGGCCATTTCCTGCTCGAAGTCCAGAGCGACGTAGCACAGCTTCTCCTTGATGTCACGGACGATTTCCCGCTCAGCTGTAGGGAGTAAAAATCAACGGTTAGAAATCTGTGAAGTTTAGAGTGAAAATCTTTTAACAGAGAGTAAGTCTTTTACAGAACTGGATTTCGTTTAAAAATAACCGTCCCCTTAAAAATCCTACCAAAATTCACGATATTGAATTTTTTTTGCTATGTATTCTATATAGAATAATTAGAACTTTAAATGAGGAAAAATATTATTCAATATTAAATACGTAATTTAAAATTATAATAAAATAAAATAATTTAAATACAGTAAATAACGAAATTTCAAACTTCAAACGTCTCTATATCGATTCCTCGAGGAATTCAATTTGGAGTTATTCGTATTGATACTTAAGGTAAGTTTTTATTACTTATGTTTTGCCAGGTTCAATAATTTAAAGGAAATGACGTTGAAGTAGGCCTATACGTACCGGTGGTTGTGAAAGAGTAACCACGCTCGGTGAGGATCTTCATGAGGTAGTCGGTCAAGTCTCGGCCAGCCAAGTCCAGACGGAGGATGGCGTGGGGCAGAGCGTAACCTGAACAAAGAGAAAAACAAGGTTAGGAATGTGCTGCATGGAGTTATAAGAGAAGGAGCTAAAATAATTGTAACGAAAACTAATCAATTGGTTTTCAATGTAGTCGTGTGTTTATCCGTTAACGGTACTTTTCTGATTTAAAAAACTGATATTTAAGAAATGTTATAATTTCAATATGCCCTTTCCTTTCTATACATTTGTGAATTTAAACTTAGCTAAGCGTTTCTTTTATTGGATTTTAAGATGTTCCATATAGGTCCTAACAATTAATTGTTTCAGTTTCGTCTGGAGAAGAATTAATTATTAAATTTCGTACAGAAATAAAGTTCCTGGCGGTTTTTATTTAATGGTATTGAACCCCCTAGATTCTGCATTTTGGATTTTAAATAGAAACAATTTTCGTATATATTCACAATTGATTAAAAATCTCCATTAGAAACCTCTTCCAGCTTGAGTGTGTTGCATTTTACTTAAGGTTTAATTAGTTTTATTTTAGATCATATAAGGTGGTAAGCAATGTCTATTTAAGTATTGGATTTGTCTTAGCTGAATGTAAATTAATTTTATTTGTTTGGTGATCTAGTTCTTCAACTTTTTTATTTGGATGATTTAGTTTTTCAATAATTTTGTTAACGTCTTCTTTATTTTTCATGGTTATCTGTGTAGTACATTTTAAAGTTGTCACAGATTTCTTTGTTCATGTATGTTTATGTAGTTTGTAAATGTCAGTTCTCGTACCTTCATAGATGGGGACAGTGTGGGAGACACCGTCACCGGAGTCCAGGACGATACCGGTGGTACGACCGGAAGCGTACAGGGACAGCACAGCCTGGATGGCGACGTACATGGCGGGGGTGTTGAAGGTCTCAAACATGATCTGGGTCATCTTCTCCCTGTTAGCCTTGGGGTTGAGGGGAGCCTCAGTCAGCAGGATGGGGTGCTCCTCGGGGGCGACTCGCAACTCGTTGTAGAAGGTGTGGTGCCAGATCTTCTCCATGTCGTCCCAGTTGGTGATGATGCCGTGCTCGATGGGGTACTTCAGGGTGAGGATACCTCTCTTGCTCTGGGCCTCGTCTCCTACATAGGAGTCCTTCTGACCCATACCCACCATGACACCCTGGGGAAAGACAGAGAGTGGTTAGACATGTCTTCAGTCTCCAGGAGCTAGGACGTATCTGGTAGATTAAATTAAAACTCTCTGTGGGGTGTTTGGCATTTCGAAAATACCAAGACGGCCAATGACAGGAAAACGTTTCTGAGGTTTAAAAACGGCCTCCGGTAGTTAGGTGTTTCTGGAAGATTTAAACACACCATGGGGTGTTTGGTATTTCGAAAATACTAAGAAAGCCAATGACAGGGAAACGTTACTGAGGTTTAAAAACGGCCTCCGGTAGTTTGGTGTTTCTGGAAGATTTAAACACACCATGGGGTGTTTGGTATTTCGAAAATACTAAGAAAGCCAATGACAGGGAAACGTTACTGAGGTTTAAAAACGGTCTCCGGGACGTTTTGGAAACTACGTAAAATATTTAAATTGGAAGAAAATCGTGCGTAGATTTTTCGTGTTTAAAAACATGTACGATTTTTTCGTTAAAATCTGCGTCCCGAACAGAAAATACTATTTTATGTTACTTTTGAAAGTGAGTGATTAATAAAAGAAAATTCTGGTCATTTATGAATTATTCGCTTCCAAAGTCGATTCCAAAACTCCGTTCTACACCGGACCGGAACACCGTTCTAGGAAAAGGATTATCTAGAAATTTAGATTCAAGAAACAATCTGACATGGGTTTACAATAATAACAATTTATTTAAATCTGTTTTATTTGACTTTATAAAGATAAATTGTGTTTCCAATGTCTTGAAGCGCAGAGGGCGCAGCGGGGGGAGGTTCAGAAATAAGCGCACACGCCTAGTCAGGTCGGCTAAGATTAGCCCCAGGATCGCCCCTCCCCTCCTCATATGGGCATGACAGGCGGGCACGCTATTTATACAGTACCATCATACAAAACTGCAGAAAACTAAAAAACATCGTTAAAATATTCCTGCATTTTTGTATTGATTATTTTACCTAACCGTTTCAAAACTGGGAAACTTGAGTTGTGAATTTTGATGGTTAACAAAACATATCTCACGTGGGTAAAATATTATTGATTCGAAAATGATGAGTTATTGGAGATAAACCTTGATCATTAACGTTTTCAGTGTGAGGGTAGCTATGTAATTCTACTTAGTTCGTTGTTCGATTAAAAAATCGTTGAATATTTTAGAATGAAAACTGAATTTAATATTTACAAAAGTTGTTATCGATGTCATTTTTAATATCTTTCACAATTAAAAATGACTGCTGTTAATGTATGTTCCATGTATAAAAAGATAAATTTTGATTAACTAAATTTGTTGTAGTGAATTGTTATAGTAACATACACATGTCTTTTGAAATTTACAATACTATTTTAGTTTTCATTCAGTTTGTGTAAACTGTACATTATATTTAATTTGTATTATTTTTGTGTGTTTTTTAAGTTTTCATCGTTGTTATAAATATCGTTTTTCCGTTTCAGTTAATGCTTTTTGAGTTTTAATTGTATAAATTTACGCAACAGTTAGTTTGCAAATGATTTTTCTAGATATAGAACGTGCAAAGAGACTTTTTTATTATAATCTATTATACATGTCCATACTAATGGACGTAAACATTAGATAAAAAATGTAATAAAACATTTAGCCAATTCATTTTCATTAGCATGAATTGTCCACAGTTGATGTGTCTAACTTATAAGTAAGAATTATTAGCTCTAGCTGTTTGATTATAAAGTGAAATATAAATGATACATACATACATATATGCAAATAAAATGTATAGGGGTCTATACATTATTTTCTATTATGATACTACACAATATTTTAATAATTGGGAAGATTAATAATATGTTAATTATTAATTATTATTCACTTTATGATGAATTTAAAAACTGAGTTAAGAATAATTTGTTTTTAACCCTTCCTGGACTACGCCCTAACTGGGCGTAGACCTCATATAAGAAAAAAAATTTTCGGTTTTTATAAAACCTAGTTATTTGTAACTAGTCGAAATAAACCATATTTATGCCATAAATAATTATAAAAAAATAAAATCTTTATTGATAATGTAATGTTAAACGTAAGTTTGAGTTCTTATTCATAACAATAGTCCATACTTAGATACATATTTTTACGATCCGCGGATATATGCCGACCGTCTGCTGGGACAAAAATTTAGCGGATATATCCGCCTGCAGTCAGGGAAAAATTAAATTATATAAATTAATAGTTTAGTCTATGTTTCCAGATAAATGTTAGAGTTATCCTCATCACGTTGTGTAGAATTTTATTTTGAATAATAATTCAATATTTACCTCTAATTTATACTGGGTTTGTGTTAATTTTCTGTTCGCTGCATGATATTTTGTTCAAGTAAAACCCGTACCCCAAACACATAATTGAAGGAGAAATTTTCGTTAAAAAATTCATAATAAGCTCATTTAATTTCTACACTGCTATATTTTACTCAAAGTTTTCCACTAAAATATTTTAAAGTAAAACTTCCGGAAAAGTTAAGTTTATGAAAAGCGTCTAAAATATGTTTCAAAATCAAATTAGTTGTTACGTTTCAATCTTTATTAGTCATATTATTACATGTTCAATCTAATTGAGCAATCATTTTTTTAATCAACATTACATTAGTTCAATATTATTGGTTTAACAATTTCAAGTTATAGTAAAAAAGTTTCTTTATTTTAAATTTCCATGTTGCTATTCTTATATTTACATTAAATATCATTTTAGTTTTTATTTATTTAAGATTTAAAAGTTTGAACATTTATAATTCCAAATAATTGAAATTAAATTATGAAAGCCCTCGTACCTCATACAAATAAGTAAGTTATAGAAAATCAACTTTTGGAATAGCGTTATTTATTTATTTATTTTATTAATATTAATTTCATTAATTAATAAGACTTAATTTCTTATAGATAACTTCTGTTAGTCAAATGAAATGTTTTAAAATTTTTGTTCACTTTTTATTCAGCTATCCTAAACCTTAATATTTTTTATTTGAATATTTTATATTTATTAAGCATTTTATTTTTATTATTATTAAGCGTTTAATAGGAATAAACTTTAAAACTTTCAAATTGATTTAAGTTTTTAAGATTTTTATAGTTTCAGAGTAATATAATTTGTTAAAGTTGGCTTTATTTTCTTTTGCTAACTTTAGTTAGCGAGTTTGTTGTTGTATTTATTTATGTTCGATTCCAATATTTGAATACTTTATATTTATTAAACTTATTATTTAATAGGAAAATAATAATTTTGTTTAGTTATTTTTTATAGTATTGGTGGAATTTAATTTTTTCAAAGTTGGCGTACCTGATGCCTGGGGCGACCGACGATGGAGGGGAAGACAGCTCGGGGAGCGTCATCTCCGGCGAATCCGGCCTTGCACATACCGGAGCCATTGTCAACTACCAGGGCGGCTACGTCGTCGTCACACATTGTGAGGTTCTTGGTTGTCGCTTAGTGTACCTGCACAGAGAGCAGACACTTTAGTCACTGTACCACTTGTGTAGATGTTGAAGTGTTGTTCCTATTCCACCTGTTCCTGTTCCACTGTTCCTATACCACCCTCACCACACTCACCTGTAGACCGCGAGCTCCTGCTCTGCCGAGTTCTGAATAGCGAGTGAACACTCCCGCTGAGCTGCCACTCTCTATATCTCGTCGCGGCCCCGCGCCAACCCCAAAATATCGCCCGCCTTACAAGGTATTGGAGGGAACGCTTTTGGCCGGCCTCGTGTGACGCGCGCCCCGCCCCTCCACTCCCTTATAAGGCGGCTCTGCAATTGTGTCATTTGGATTTTCAATTGCTCCCACCCCCGACCTTCACCGGCTTGTTTACCTTCCGTAGTATGCAGGTAGGGTTGTTTACGCGTTGAACTTAGAGGACGTAATGTTGTACTTGTTAATAAAAGTAGCCAACATGAATATAGAACGTATCTAAGGGTGGGTTCTCCTTAACTCTGGTACTACACGATGTAGTGTAGTAAATCTAAAAATTAATAAACGGTATCCGTGGACTGTCGCATACTTTCTCCCTCAGTTATTATATTTTTAATTACAACCTTTACTAAAACCTACAACACCCTGCAACCCTATAACCTTAAAAATATCTCTTTAAAATTTATCTAAATATATCATTTAAAATTTCTAAAGTTCTTAAGTTTGTAAGTAATTTAAGTTTCTAAAATAATCATCCAATTTCATAAACTAACGCCAAGAGACATGAGTTAAATTGTTAACATTTTTTGGGGCATTGCCCACCCCTCATCGTAATATATACATTTTTCGAGTGGAAATTGATGAGTGATGTGACCTTACACTGCATACCAAGTTTCATGGAAAACCGTTGAGGAATAAGGGAAAACTGGGTTTTTAATACTCTTCATGAGAATAACACTGGGTGCCCTCAGAGAGCATACTGCGTTTAACATTGATATTAAATTTAAATTTCCCCTGGAACCGTTAGTCGTAAACTAATGATACGATACTAATGTGTTTAGTTTTTCAACCCGGGTTTATTGGTGACAGTAAAATTAAACTTTACCTTTATTGTTTTCGTGGAAAACGTAAAAAACGATTTTTACATTTAAAAGCCCGTCTTTTGAACCGTAATTTTAATAGGCATACAAGCACTCTATGGACTATAAACTACTAAATTTTAATAAAAATAGAGCCATTTGTGAGAGGTTTGGTTTTTTACGTTTTTAATGGTTTTAGGAACTACTCTTAAAAATCCAAAACAACTTTAATACTTAATATGGTGAATATACATACGTACCAAACTGTATAAAAATCGGACCAACGGGGTATATTGTGGCTATGTACACATCCAGACACACGCACACACGGACAGACAGACATCACGTCGAAACCCACTTTTTGGTTTCAGGAAGCCCAAAACGGATAAATCCATTTTCAACTGAAATTCTAAAATTTTGCCGAAAACAATTCTCTCTCCATACTATAGTATAAGTGGGAGAAAGTAAAATATGAAAAAAGTTGCATAAAGGATTAAATAATTGCCTAGTAAACACCATCGTGTAAGATATAAAGAATTATTCACCCAGTTCTTTCCCCAAAAATAGCCTTGTATATACAGTGTTCTGTCATTTATATTTTCACTCTCCTGTTTCCTTTGATCTTCAGATAATAAATTACTCATGATTTATATTTTGAAGAATGTTATTGTATGATGTGCACCGGTTTGTTAACGCATTTACTTTATTGTAGCTATTGGGAAAAGTAGGCAATGCATGAGTTTGATAATTCTATTATTTTTATAACATATAAAACTACTTTTGAGTGCCATCAGTCAAGGATTGGTAAAGGAGTTGTTTTTTATATGTGTATTACCTTTTCACACAAGTTCAATTTTAGTTTAGGAGTTTCTTTCGTTCGTTTTCCATAAGTTTTTATTCGAACACATGTTACGCTTATAATGTCAATAATGTACACCAGATGATACTATTAACAAAAAAACTCATAGAATAATAATCTCGTAAATAAAAATGTATAACGGTATCAAAAACAATGAAGGGACACAACGAAATGAGTTGAAGTTGTGAGTTTGTCATTTTAGACAGAGTTTGACATTTTACCCTATGTGAATAAGCTAAATGAACACAGCAATTATTGTGAAAACAGATTATTTTTTATATTATTAGTTTATGTTGGAAAATGCATTTGGAACATGTAATATGTTAAGACAATTTCGAGAGTCGGTTATTGGTGCGCCTATTGTGTTTTTTTGGGTTGAAGCACATGTAATCAAATTCTTTCAGATGCCGAGTTTTCTATCTGGCTGAAAACTATATTTTACATGATGAATAAGACAGGACTACAATATTGGATCAGAATTTACTTCCAACTCTATTCTATCTAACTCGAAATCCTAATTTATTGGATACGTTAGAAGTTGTTTAAATAACTTCTAACGTATTCTTTAAATCTTGTATCTTCTTTAAATCTCTTTAGGTCATGTTAACATGACCAAAAGAGATTTAGTGTTATGATAGAACTATAAATAAAAGTTTATACTTGTATTACAACTATTTAGGCTATAAAGTGGGGACTATGATTCTGATTTTTAATTCCTTCGTAAATTTGGTTTAACAAACATAAACGAATTTATTCCTTGTACAATTTTAACTAGATTATAGAAATGCGATTACGAAACTTAGATTTTTTATATTAAAACCACCAGGTTTTATGCTAGATGTTTTACAAAAATAGAGTTTATGATATATAAGATGGATGTAAATATTATTAATGATAATAGTAATCTATTTAGTATTAATATATAGTAAGCTTAAGTACTTTAAACATGCTAGATTATCCGATTTGCATATATACTGATAATTAGATTTGTTATTATGACATTGATAACATAATAGCAAAATGATTATACTTACAATAAATCTCAAGAATAATAGTTTCACGTTTTTGTTTGGTTGTTAATTTAATCGATTGAAGATTAATCATTAATTATTTGGCAGACCGCTGTTTTAGGGGTGCGTTTGAAAAGGGTCTGCGTTTTAATGACGCACCGAATTCGCGCCAAAGTCCTCCCTGGAACCATCACTTTTGTGTGTGTGTTCCCTCACATTACATTAACATTCTAATGTATGTCTAATAATTTCTTTTGAGTGTTAAAACATCAATCTTGAAATAAAAAGGTATGAATAATAACTTCATTTTAGGTTATATGTTAAGGGTTTATTAAAAGTATAAATAATCAAGGTATATTAAATTATAACAATAATTTTAATCATAATGTTTTGAACAGTTTTTAAATCATCTATGGCAAAGAAGAAGTTCACAATATTAAATACCCACGTCGCAGCAGATCTGCGTACTCAGCGAATTTCCAAATCAATAATATAATAATAATAAAATATGACAAGTTTTATAAAAATCTGTCCATAAACGTGAGAATTATTTGCCTATTCTCCATAAGATTAACATGGGAATGAGTGTGCAGGTTAGCTGCTGTGAGGAACACTGAAAGTAGTCATTTCTACCATAAATAATTTTTATTTTCACCAATTATACCAAGTTTCATCAACATCTGTCCATAAATAAAGGAGTTTTGCCTTTTGCCTATTCCCTATTTGATTAATATGGGAAAAAAGTATGCAGGTTTGCTGCCATGATAAACACATAAACTATGATTTTTAAGCATAAATGGATGAACCTCAACCACATGAAGCTAAATATAAATTGTTATCCAAAAATATTGATTAATATGGGAAATATTAATTTTTCCCTATCCTCCATAAGATTAACATTGGAGCCTCACAATACAACGTACTGTGTTTAGATTTTTTTTATCTCGGTAACCGTTGGAGAAAGAGAAAATCTTTAAGGAACTTAATTGTGTAGATTTTTAAGCTGATTCCAATGGTGAAATATAAAATTAGAAATTTTTAAAAATTACATGTGAAAAATGCAAAAAACCCCATTTTGTGGTACAAAACCCCCCCAAACTACCCGTTCCCATTGACCGATATGTCTGGTTTACGAACTCGTCCGAGCATTTGTAGGAATACACGTCTCTACCAAATTTTGCTTCGATCGAACTATTTTTACGAGAGTTATCGTGTTCACAGACACATATACATACATACATACATATATATATACAATTATTCAACTTGTTTGATAGAAAAAATGAAAAATGAAAATGAAAAGTTATGCGAATTTTCGTTTAATAAATATATAAACGTTTTCAAGCATTTGAGAAAATAGAAATGAGAACAATAAACAATAATAAACAGAGACTAAATAATTAAACAGGTGAATGATTGTCTTAACAGTAAATTTTAAATATATATATACAGGGTGTTCATTAAAGTTGGGGACAAACTTCGAGGGGTGATAGTACTCATCAAAATAAACAAAACATTTCCTATAAACATGTGTCGAAAAATCTTTCGTTTAGCCGCTAGCCGCCATTTTGTATTTTATACAAAAAACTTAATATATAAAAAAATATTTAAGATACAGTAACCAAACTTTGCACACATATTTATTGGCCAAAGAGAAAAATATTCTCAAAGTTTCATTAAGTTTGCTTTTATATTTTCAAAATGGCGGCGGTTCTTAAAACTAATGGTTTTTTTGTTATTTAAATTAAATATTTTAAGCGCCATAATTTTGAAAATATAAAAGAAAACTTAATGATAATTTGAGAATATTTTTTTCTTTAGCCATTAAATATGTGTGCGAAGTTTGGTTTCTGTATCTTAAATAACTATAAATAACTATTTATATATAACGTTTTTTGTTTAAAATACAAAATGGCGGCTAGCGGCTAAACGAAGGATTTTTCGACATATGTTTATCAGAAATTTTTTGTTTATTTTGATGAGTACTATCACCCCTCGAAGTTTGTCCCCAACTTTAATGAACACCCTGTATATATAAATTTTAACGACTATTGTTTTTGGACTCTGGGCACCTAAAGAAGAAAAAATAACATGGTCCCGGGCTTAAGTTTTACCATGAGACCTACGGTAATAGCTTCTTCCCTATGGGAGATTCGCTAAAATGACAGTACTTAACACACTTGTTTGAATTACAGTACAGTACTTTGTAATAACGTTTTGATTAAGTAGGGTACTTATAGGTGGCGCTGGAGGTCACTTTTTTGTCCTATCCAAAAATTAATATATATTTATAGGAGGATGGGGGAGACTTTTTTGTCCATACCAAAAACTTGGAGATGAACCAAAATATGCAAAATAACACAAGTAACAAATCGTGCACTCAACATGTTATCAATTCAAAATTTACTTATGCATGTTAAATTTACATCATTTGATGTGATTTCACATTCAGAGTAAGTATGCAGCTTTACATGAAGATGTGAAATGGAAATGTTAAGATGTGAAACTTATGTTAAATTACAGAATTTCTTCTGAATGTGAAATTAGATTCAAAGTTTTACAGGAGATTTGAACTACATAATTACTCTGAAAGTGAAATCTGAATCTCTGAAAAGTAAATTTACTGTAAATTTTACATACGTAAGTAATTTTTGAATTGATAACATGTTGAGTGCACGGTTTGAAACTTGTGTTATTTTGCACATTTTGGTTCATCTCCAAATTTTTTGTATGGAATAAAAAGTCTTCCCCAACCTCCTATAAATGTACTTACTCGAGTGACGGGCTTCCCTACTACCTTGCTGTGCCTTTGAAGTTGACAAACTGCTGCTATAGTATGTCCTTTGGCTATCCAGTGTGACGGGCTTCCCTACTACCTTGCTGCGCCTTAGAAGTTGTCAAACTGCTGCTATAGTAAGTCCTTTATTGGCTATCCAGTGTGACGGGCTTCTACCAACTCGCTCTTTCTTAAAAGGTGTCAAACTACTGCTACCATAAGTCCTTTGGCTATATAGCACCATACTATATAGCCAAAGGACTATACAGCGACAATTTGGTAGTGAAGCCCACCGGCTTCCCTACCAAATTGTTGCTCCTTAGAATGAGACTGCTAGTCATAAAAATTAACACAAACTAAATTAACAATTCTGAACGAATTTTGAAACGATCTTGTCCAGATGACAGCAAAATATTCTTTTTGGGTGGTCTGTAGTGTCGAAGGTTCACGTACCCTCGGCCTCACTACGGGTAACAGTTGAAACTATTTCATCCAGTGTTTTAAATCATTTATCGGTATTGGGGATTTTTAAATCATTATACTTTGATAATTTTTACGAAATGGTTAATAGTCATATAATACTAAATTTAAAAAAATTGATCTGTTTTTAAGGTTTTGCGAGTCCCAAGCTATTCGTTCAGAATGTCCAGGTCATGTAATACAAGTGAGCGGATAAAATACTTATATTTTTCTAAACCTTGGAGGGACTGGTCTCGGTCTAGTTGTTTAATAAGTTTGTTTTCAAGGCTCAGCGAGGTATTGGCGAGGAGGCCAGATGATGTCTGTGTCTATAGATAGACATCGCGTCGCCTCCCCAGTAGGCCAGTGGCTGCTGTGTATACAACAGTGGTCAGATACCACATGGGTAAGGCCTACTCCCACTTCAACTGTTGCAAGTCAAGTGTCTAACTTATAGTTTCAATGTTTTTATATTCGCTTTGAGTGTGTCTTTTTCTGACGTTTCTAGTTTGGTCATTCCATAATCAAATTTGTTTCTATATTGGGGGGGGGGAGCTGTGCAATACATGACATTTTTTTGGGAGAGTACACAAATCTATAAAGGGTGACCTAGTTTTGTACGAATCTAACTAAAAAATAAAATATCATTTTAAGGATCTTAAAAACTGATTTCTTGGAAAAAACCTAAATCGTCAAAAATATGTTTAAAAATGTATGTCAAAAAATTTCACGCTCAGAAATCTAGATAAGATATTTGGATATCAAATCTCAGATTGTAAAACGGTTAAAATGTTTTGTAAGTGTGCCCTAGAATACTCATTGAACAAAGTCTAATAAAACCATAAAAAATTTAAATAGAAAGTTAAACTTAAAAATATGTACAAAGGTGAAAATACTTGTAACTTTTATTTTTGCTATAACCGCCGATATATGCAATGTTGTTCAAGAACATTTTACAAAAAATGTCCTTGTACAACATTTTCTTTTTTTCACATTAGCAAATTAGAAAATAGGTTTGTGGAGTCTGTTGAAAACACGCTGTGTGAGAGCAGTTATTGCTATCTCTGTTTCACTAAATTTGACTTCAAGGTTTCAAAGAATAATTGGAGATTGATACCACCAGCATGTAGTTTCCCGGTAGACCAATATAATTTTTTATTACATAAAGTAAATTATTGAGCGAAACTATTGATATATTATCTTTAAGCCTGTAAAAGATTCCTTACATATTGTATAATAATATTCAGCAACAAGTCGAAGGTGGGGAAGTGCGAAGATGCAAACGATAGAACTAAAAATACCCAAGGCCCCCTAGCCATCAATGGAGCGGATGGCGCGTCGTGCTACTCCTCGGGAACCTCATTTCCAACACAAATTAAATTAAGTTTTCATTTTCTCCTACTATACGATTAAAGAGAAAGTATTGTTTTCATGAGAATTTTCGAATTTGAATTTCCACTGGATATATCCATTTTAGTGCCCCCTGAGTCTAAAAAAGTAATTTTAGAGTGATTTCTGTCTGCGTGTTAGTGTGTGGGAATGTGCAGAAGCCTAGAGAAGAGACTATTAGTCCGATTTTCTTGAAATTCAGTATTTAGGTAACAATCCGCTGTATCTCAGAGTATTTTTGATTTTTGATTTTTTAGGGTTTAAACCCTAATCCCTTTAAAACACGTAAAATGGAGATTTCTAAAAAACGGCTCTAAACGATTTAGATTAAAATTCTACGAATTGTATGTTCCTTCAAGAGACAAACAAAATCACACCATCTGTATTTCTCAAAATGCATTCATCGGAGTTTAAAAGTTATGGGTTTTTAAATATAAAATAATGAAAATAATAAAAAACCATTTTTAATTTTCGGGCTTGACAATAATTGTTTTATAAAAAATGAATATCACCACTAACACCAGCTTAAAAAAACTAGCAAATTAGTATTCTGAATCATAAGTCTGCGACTAACGGAGAAAAGTTCAATATACCACACTGTTGTGATATGGCAAAATGTAATGATTATAATTTGATGATTTAATAATTATACTGTATAATGATGATTCCTTTGTGATAATTGTAAACTCTGTATTAACATTTTAACGGGAATAAAGACTCTCTGAACGGAATATAATCATCGTCATATTATCCAAATCAGTGCGCCAAAATCTAACCCAGACACACTTTTCTATGTGTCCAATGGAAAACCAAAAATGGCGTTCTTGCTTCCTATTGGTCCCTGAAATCACTGCTTACAGTGATTGGCTGTCAGAAATTCAAGGTTTTGAAAGTTACTAATAACACCATATAATCGTAAACTGAAAGATTAAGCCAATTCTATTAGCAAATACAGACATTTATAAACCCTTAAGAAGTATTTTTACTCCAAATGCATTAGTATTACTAAATTTTCACAGCAATTATAGATGAACAAATTGTCTTTATGGTTGACAGATTTGAGGTTACATTCTCCGCGGGGGTCAACGGTGCACGCTGCACGCGCCTCGCTAAAATTAGCATGTCCAGGAAGTCCATATTTAGTGCTGTTTACTGCGTTCTCCAGCTTGGGGGGAACGTTAGTCTGGATTCTGGAACACTCTCCATATACTGGACATGTTTACCTGGAACCTTAGACGCTGGACACTGAGTGGCTCTCAGAGCTCAGGGCTAGATGTGCGTGTCGCGGGTTGAAGAGTTGTATAGCGATTCTGAGCAAAATGGTTGAGTGTCATGGACACAATTGTTTTTAGCAAATTTCCTATGAAAAAGTGAGCTATTCACATGACCTGCATGGAGACAGTTAAGCCCGGGACGATGATAGAAGTTCATAACTCAACCCCTGAACACGTTTTGGGTACAGGGTGTTTATGAAAAACGTTTCAGGACTTTAGTGAGTGATTAGGCACATTAAAAAAAGGAAAAAGGTTATGGCCTAAAACGCCTATTTTATCACATATCCGCCATTTTGTATTTTTCACAAATTTTTTTCAAACAATTTCTGACGGATTATTTTCAAATTTTGTATGTGTTACACTAGAGAGTACTATCATTAAAAAAATAACTAGCATGATCTAAACTCAAAATTCAAAATGGCGGCCATTTAAAAGTTTAAAACTAAAATACTTTTAGATATAGTAATTTTTTACCTTTATTTGCCTGTAGATCTAAGAAGTCTTTATTCTCCCGATGTACATTTCGCTACGATGTGTAGAACTAGAAATCACAAAATAAAAAACTTTGAAAATGGTAAAAAATACAATGGCCACCATTTTGGATTTTAAGCTTGGATCATGCTAGTTGTTTTTTTAATAATACTGTAGTAGTATAATAGTGTAAACACGTACCAAATTTTAAAATAACCCGTTAGAAAATGTTTAAAATAAAAAAATACTTTGTGATCAATAAAAAATGGCGGATATCTGAGAAAATAGGTGTTTTAGGCCATACCTCCACTGGAACCTTTATTCTTCTTTTTAATGTACCTAATCAATGATCGAAGTCCTGAAACGTTTTTCATGGACACCCTGTACATATATATACAGGGAGCTCAAGTTCTTTTAATTTAATAATATATATTATAAAATTTATTATAAGTTGTTCCTTTCTGAAATATCTTGGATGAGTTAGTTGGGCAACACAATCGAACTACGTTAAGTACACTCTTGGGAGGGTTTTGTACCCCAAAAATGAGATTTTCAATTTCTTCATGTATAATTTTAGAAAATATCCAACTTTTCTCTCACCATTGGATTCAAATAAAAAAAACCCAATTTAGTATTTTAAATCATGACTCTAGATCTATCGGTTACCGAGATATTCAAAATGATAAACACGTTGTGTTGTCTAGTGTTAATCTTATGGAGAATAACTAGAAATCAATAACTCACTAATTTACTTAAATATTCTTCCAAAATGTTGTATGCAAGTCCATCTAGTTAAGTTTTATCATTAAATGCATAATATCCCCATGTTTAATGTTTCTAATGGCAGCAAACCCACGCATTCATTGCCCATGTATTCTTATGTAGAATAGATAAGTTGTCATAACTAGCTTAATGATCGACACAATTTCAAAACATTTGGTATGTGTATTTTCTTAGTTAAAATACTTTATATATACCATGTAAACAACCCTTATTGCAGCAAACCTGCATAAATCATCCCACTCAGAGTTAACGTGTAGTTCTATACGCCATAGCACTCTTACTAGAACAAAACTCTGGATAAAATTATATTTTAATTTTAATAGATACTTTTCTAAGAAGGCTTATGGAGTACCTGTTAAGAATAAAACAAATAAATGTAATTGATATTCCAATCCTGCCCACACACTGAAATATTTCCTCTGTTGTGGGTTGCAGTCCTATGTTAGGTGCTATCTTAGGTTTTACAGATGTTTAGACATAGGGGGATGGTAAACAATCTATTTAATGAACAACCACTAGAAACCACTGTCAGGAGTTATACTTGTGATCACACCTGCCAGCAAAAAAGGAGAGTGAGTGATGTAGCCTATCTCATGTCTGTTAACCGTCTGGCAATATGACAATAAAAAACTCATGTACCTCTAATTAGCACTCTTAAGCAACAAATTAGTTCATAGTTTGTATGAGGAGAATCCAAAATTAATTTTATCTCGATTAACTCTAAGATATCATGAGTTCAAGTAAAATTGAAAACACGGTCACATTTCTGGTTTTGAGATAGCTATTTGGAAAGCTGTTTAGAAATTTCAGTAATCATTTAAGCAACCATGCAAAACTTATCAAAATATTAAATAAACTTAAAACATGCCCCTTCCCAACGTTGGCAAAATCGGCTATTTCAATTCATGCAAAATGGAATTCAAACTGTTTACATTTGCACCATTCTTTTCTAATCTCACTGTAAAATAAAAACAATAGTAATAAATAGATAGTTAGTTTCTAATACTGTTGAAAAAATAAATAAATAAAATAGATTACATTATATTATCTTTTGAAATGGCGAGGTTTTTAAGCAAAGTATGAATGAAAATACAAATATGAAATAGAGCAGTACAAAAGTCGGAAGATATGCTGACATACAGCTAAGACAACAACAATATGGTAGGCAATTGACAAAAAAAATACTTCAAAAATAAAGACTTGATACTATGTAATTAAACTGGTGGTACAGATATTACATGATCATGAATGAAGCTCCATCTGGAGACAATGTTGAGCATACACATTCTGGTGGTGGGCATCTTGTGGAAGAAGACACGGTTGTATTGTGAAGACCAATACTCAGAAGTTTCCAGGACTTGTGTTGGATGAGAATACGATTTTATTTCAACCAGGAGATCTGGGCGTAGATATAACCAGTGGGTTATTTAGCAGGAAGACTCATAGAATGAATAATAACATTTTCTGTGATGTATGCAGAGTTTTTTTCAGACTAAATAATAATTTTCTTAGAATTTTACTCGGAATTAATTTAGTGACTTATACAGATATAAAACAGTCACTTAAACTAATCTTTCACCTAAATGTTAACCATGTAAGGTCAGTGTACAAAATATGATATGGGTGTTGATTATTGTGAACATTGCCAGCAAAGGAGCCCCCACCACGAGAGTCCATTGACAGTTTGACACCCAGCCAGAGGCTATAAAATAGTTCACTGTCAAAACCTCTGACCTAGAAATAATTTCCTTGGTATGAAGTAATATAATTTTCGCACTGAATGATTTGTAATTGAGAAAAATGATATAAAATGAACATATGATAGATCTATAAATTTAAACATTATAGTGATATTAAATATTTGTAGTACTTGTACAAGTACTCGTACGTTTTTAAGTATTAAAAAATTGTGTACTTGGCAAGTAATGATTTTTTTTCAACTAGGATAATTTAAAATCAATAAATATGCGCTTTAACGCCACCCTACATTATTGATAAATTTCTCAACCACAATAGACTTGTATGGGGATTCATTTCAAGATGCAAGATACACTATTGTTTTAAGAATCTTATGAATAAGAAAGAGGTATTCTGTTTTATAGACAGTTGTGAAACAGTGATGGTCTTCCGACTTTCACCGAGCCCGAAGATGATTGCTATGAATAGTTGAATCTGATTATTAGCGAATTTCCCATAGGGAAGAAGCTATCATTTTATATATTTTATGAAAAGAACTTGAATATAATGCAAGTGCAATGATATTTGAAATGCTGAAAAGTATGACTTTACTTACATTGAGTAATATTTAACAACAACCATTTACCATTACACTGATAAACACAATTAAATGTTAAGTTTTGGAATATTAAGCTACCTTTTTTACAAGGGTACAAATCTTTTACTGTGTATATAAATGTCTTGGAATAAAAGGTGTACAAGAAATGTAACTGTTTGGATTATTGAAATACCAGTACTATTTTTGTAGTTTTAATCTCTATAGATATAATCAATATCTCATGTTGGTTAGCTTCTGATACCGAGCCGAGCCCTACTACATACAAAGCGAGGACCACGCTCACAACTAGATAAGGGTATTTCAGAGTTCCAGCATGCGTAGGCTGGGCTAATTTTGACTCCCCCTCCGCTTTATCCCCACCAGCGACAGTGTACACACTGTGCGCTGCCATGTGCGTTGGTGTCCGCTTCTTACACATTGTCATACACAAACACACCTTCTCTCTGGACACTTGTGTCATATTTTTTCTAAAAAAATTTTAGTGCTGTTTATTTTTTGTGGTTTAAAATGTGTTATTGTGCTAGGTAATTTGATTTTCAGTTTTATGGTATTACAGTACTTTATTAAAAGTAAAGTTAAAATAAACTATTCATTATTCATTCAATGAATGAAATGCTAAAGATGTTCTAGTGGGTAATTATTTTGACTGTGCAAACAAATTATAAAGGGTCAAATCTGTGTGAAAACTAATACTCTAATAATAAGTAAACTAATAATATAAAACAATAAATAAAACTAAACTAATAATTAATTAGAATTGACTGATTATACTGTTAGGGCCTTTTAAATATTTTTGTATTTATCAAAACAGTAGCCTAATATAGTCACTACCATTAATAGGTAGAATTTTATTTTACTTGTGAATTAATGTTGTGATGTTACAAATAATAAGGTCTGAGATAAGCTAAATAGCTTATCTCAAATAGCTTAAAATATTGGTTAGAAGTATAACTATACTTCTAATATTCAGGTGGTTCAATAATTAGGTGTATATACATAATTAATTTAAATATAATTTATAATATCATTGCTGTTTGAATGAAATCGATATTTTAAATTAGTTAATTTTATAAAAAATGGTTCTAAAATCACTGTAAATGATAAACATAATTTTGGCTACAAAAAATGAATATTTCAGAACAATACCTCCAGATAAGTTTTTATTCTATTTTTATTCAATAAAATATTACATGGTTTAAAGGATATTTTCCGTTAATTCACCACCACCAGCTTTTTTGGCTGATTATCCGTTAGTTCACCACCACTTGCGATATAGTATACAGGAAAACATACAGTCATGAGTATTTAGGAGTGATTAGTTCAGGTTTTATCTGCAGGATTGTAGAAAGTCTTATCGCTTAGCGATAGCAGGACAGTGCAGCCGGACAGTGTCAGTCTGATTGACGAGACACAACACTGAGATGCAATTTCTTGCACCTCGCAGGTGATTGTAGAAATAACAGGCGACACACAACGCTCTACAGAGCTAAGTTAGCTAGTTGGTTATTGATATTTTGATCTCGTTAATAATATTTTATGTTATAAATAACCAATCTGACTAAAATTATAAATAGTATTGGTCGTGAATAAATGGAATCCTAAGGTAAAAAGCTGGGGGTGGTGAATTAACGGAAATTCAACTTAAAGTATTCGTAGCACTCAACAATTCATTATATTATATGAATCAAAATAAAACGTAACATTAAAACCTTTGACCTCTCTCTGATTGCATATTAGGTATGACAATTAATGTAACTTCATTATTAACCTTGATAGTTCAAAAACCTTAATAATTAATAACGTTCTTTGATCTGCTCATAAATATAAAAGAAAAAAGAAAAATAGTAAAAGTGTCTTGACATGTTTTACACGTTAATTCTAAAATCTATAGTAACATCCTACTACAGTTTAAACTGCAACACATGATTGCCTCAGAAATTCAAACTGAGCAAAACTGTTTAAAAGTTAGCTAATGCAAGGTAATGTAATGTGAATTAATCAGTTTTTGCAAGCTTCTTTGAACTTTTGTTTCATATATTCTGTATTTCTCATGTTATTCCAAACTCCATATTCTGATGCCCAATTCCAACCCTTCCCCAAAATAAAAGATTGGGGTAGACCACTCTAAATCCCTCTTGATGTTATTGTCTGTATTTATTCCATCTGCCATACACAGTTGATATTTTTAAGAACAAATCTAATCATTCTATAGATTGAGGGACATTAAAATTAAAATCTACATTGTTCTACACCACACCTTTGACTCACATAGTTTAACTACCATGAGTGTATTGAGGGGAGAACAAGTGAAAAATCAGACAATAACACTACATAGTAGTACTGTACAATGATAATACTATATGGATTTTTACATTACACCAGTGTACCAGGGCAGTCAGTTTGGGAATCAGTGTTTCAGAGATTTTCTAAGAAAAGGGAATACAAAAAATCAACATTATATAAGAACAGTTTATTAAATATTTTGTAGGAAATATAACTACTTAATTAATTATTTATCACATTTTTAGAAATTCTTATAGGTTATTCTACCTTAAATAAATAAATATATAAGTAGAATTAATAGGAAACTGGTAACTTAGTTATAGTCTTAAATAGATATAATCTTTCTTACCTAAAACTTAAAAATATAGGAACATTTTGCTTATTAAAATAAATATCTATAGAGTATAAAAATTCAACAAACATACTTCGAGCTAAACTCTGAAATCGTCACAATGTCGACACCTGCTCACATTCAACTTCTTCTTCACTCAACAGTCATGAGCTCTGAAACATAATTAGGTTGCATTAAAAAAAATATTTAAAGCAGCTCGAGAAAGCAGATACGTGCCAAGATGCCCGGCATTGCTTGGAACAATGTTAATGTGTGCATAACCACATCACACGTTCACGGCTGCTTGGACGCATTTTCAGCCACGCAGGTATTCATCATTTCAAAAATATAAGGATGCACAACTTCACTTTTCGACAATGTAAACCTAATCCCAGGTGCTGGTGGCAGGATATGCGCCCACGGAAGTAGGCAGCCATTTTCACACCTTCAACAGCTAAGGTAGTTAAAAAGAGATCTTTACTGGCAAACTAAAGTAGAACGTAAGAATTTGGTATAGTTTTATATTTCAGGATGGCGAACAGGGTTTCGGAAAATAGGCTTAGCCTAATGAATGTGTCATGTGTTGTGTTAAGAGCAATACCCACCACCATAAGTATGCTACTATTTTATGAAAACCTAGTTATATCTACTACATCGATCAAAACCAATAGTAGTATATTGAGAATTGAACACTCAGATCCATCTACAAAGTTGACCTCTCTCTGACAGGAATTTGTTAGTTAATGGGTCAAAATTGATGAATTATGAAGGAACTGTCTCATTACTGGTTGGCTAAACAATCTGAAGGTCTTCTTTTTTTTACCTGTAGCCAACATTTTGTCAGTAAGTTTTTGGACTACACTTGATTCTGAACTTGACTTGAGTCTGGAATGAATCTGGCCACATGTTATTTTTAGAGTTACAAGTTTTGAACTCCGCACATGTCTGGTTGAGTGAGTAATAGCTCTCACAACACAAGTCAGTCTAGTTCACAACTGTCTCTTTACTCCACTACAAATCAACAGTTCTTTAATTGCAATTAGTAAAACATTAAATTTCACTAACCCAAACAAAATAAACCTTACCTCAAAACCAGTTCAACTGTCATAATGTTCAATATTCAAAATGATCACATTATTGTTACCATAATATATTGTCACCATTAAAAAATATTTAATAATACTACCATATATAACCAACACCCATTTTGTGACACTGTTTATATCCTAGGCCTTAAAGTTATAACTAACAAGTAATATTTAATTTATATTTATGTATTATTTAAGTATTATTTATGTATGCGGATGACACTGCCTTGTTATCGGTTCATTTAAACATTTCATTTAATTAACTTGAAAATACAGTAAAATCGTCCTTGAAAGAAGCTTCTGCCTGGTTTAGAGTAAATAACTTTTCTAAACAATAAAAAAAATTAATGCTCTAATTTTCTCTTTAAAATGTCTCTGAGATTCCTAAGTAGTGTAGTATTTGAAAATTATGTTGGATCATAACATAAGCTCTGTTTGGCACCATATGTTGATATGATAACTAAAAAGATATCTCAAGTTTTATTTTTACTGTACATTTTGTGCCAATTAAGTAAGTAATTTCCTCTCTCTTTGCATTTTTTCAGTCAGTTATAAGATATATGGTTTAGCTTTTTATGGACAAGCTTCATGCTTTTTATCCACTAGAGTATGCTTTATAGCCAAGTAAGCGCTTTCTCCTACTATGCACGGTGGTAACGAGCAATTTGGAAGTGCTACTGTTGGAATTCTGACCATGAGCAATCCCAAATTGGCTTGCAAATGAATGGTATAGTGGGGGTGGCACCTTAAATAAACGGTGACCGACTTGGGTGAAAGTTGACGGCATTTGTTGGCTTAATTGGGATTGCAGTGGACACCGCCTGTTTTGCTTTTGTGGTTAGTGGTTATAAGGGGGGGGGGGTAAAGGTTGTTTTAATTTCAAATTTTTATTCAATATATTTTATTGGAATTTTCCAATGGGTCTGTGTTTTTAACTACACGTTTCTGGAGGTGGAAAAACTCCTGTTTTCAAGTGATTACCTAATAATTTACATTAAAAATAGAATGTTTAGTTCAAGATATTAATTATAATCATGTTGTCTATAATATTATAAATACTTTAAGTCCAGTAACTAATACTGAATAATTAATGACCAACGCCATTATAAATTTCAAGTTTTTGTTGAATTATTTTATTAACGAAATGTAAAGATATGAACATTGGACGCACCAGCGTGTTCGTGGAATTTAAGAGGATAATGTATTCAAAACCAAATTGTAATAAAATTCATCTTAATAGCCCGAACTGTAATTAAACTAAAAATGTAAAAAATACCCCTGTCTGTAGTTCAATGTTATATTTGTCGTTACATGTTTTGGTTTACATCATTGTCAAGCGACTCCAAATAAAAATATCTGTTAGTGTAATAATCACAATATGCATGAAATATAGTTATGAAATTATATTTTCAAGGCCCTTCATCATGGTGAAAACCTGTCTACATCAGATGATTGCCTGACCGCTGATAACACAGATAACAGAACATGATTTGAACTTTTCTGATAATCACTTCTTCGCAGAGTAGTGTTGGTGACAGATGTCTTATATTAATTAACGTTTGATATTGTAATGTGTTGTATAGGTTATGTGAGTTTTATTTGTAACGAAGCTACACCAGCAGATATTTCTATTTGGAGTAGTTTGACAATGACATAAACTAAAACATGTAACAACAAATATATCATTGAACTACAGACAGAGGTATTTATTATCATTTTAGCAAAGTTTTATGACAGGCTAACTTTAAATCGTTTCTACTTCATATTTAAATATTTAAATTACAATACGAATAACATTGTGATTTAAAGTTCAATGCAGGGTACTCAATAAATTAAACTTACAATATATAGTAAAAATAACAATACCAGTACTACAATGTAGCACAACAATGATTTTATGCTATACAGTTATATATTGTTTTATTTTTGAGGTATTTGAGGACTCTTAGCATTTCTTTATCTTAGATTAGATTATTGAAATGGCGACCGTACCACAAGGTAGGTATTTTAAGAAAAAGTATGAATGAGGATTAAGTGTAAGATGATTGTGGCACGATGTTGTAGTCTTGTTACTGACTAAGGCTGACATGTTCCTTAGACAGGACTGTTAATTAATAGCCCAACAGCCGATGGCAACTAAGGGATCTAAAGTTTAACGTGGAATCAGAACCACAGCCTCTAAATTAAGAATTGGTCTAATTATGAGGATGGTCTTATGTCTATAACCAAATGAGTTGTTCATCATTTTCAGGGTATGAATTCAAAGAGAGTAAAGAGTCTTCATTAATTTTGACTGAAAGAATAAATTAAATTCAATACCAATTTTTGCTGAGGTATAGTTGCTTTAGTTGTTTTTTCTTAGAGCTGTACCAATGTGGTTAACATTGATGAAAGCAAGTGTTCTGTTGCTTGCAATAAAGTCTACCAGTTGTTCATCTGTTATCTTTGAAAAATTGCTAGTATTATTAATAATGGTTGAAAAATACAGCAATATTGAAAATTAGCTCAAAGTTCAGGTTTCGAAGAACAAGTTTTATTGTACCAGTACATTTATTATTGCAGGCAAATACAATATCATTGACAACATTGTGCCAGTAATACATTTTGAAAAATACAAAATTAAAACATTAAAAGAGAACTAACAAGACAACCCTGACTTATTCCTTTGGTAACAAGATACATTCAACAAGCTTAAAACAATGAATAACACTGTGTAAAATTAAGTAGTTTGGTTGAAAAACTTTAATAATTTATGTTACATGCCATAATATAACAGTATCACACTACCCACTCACTTATCTTTGACTAGTATCACAATGTTTATTAAGTGTGAAAAGGTACACAATAAAAATCCTAACTTTATCAATGTATTCTGAATCAACAAATAGAGAGGCTTAGTCTTCTGGTTGAGTCTTTTTCTCAGATGAAAGTTTCCTTTTAGAAATATCAGTGTTTTATAAATTTAATTTATTTAGCTAATCAATTTTATAATGAAATTTTCTTCTTGTAACCTTATAATGTAAACCACTATTAGTTTTTAAATCATAATTTGAACTAAGCATTCCACCTAATCCTAAACTACAAAGTATATAATCTTGCCTTAACTATATTTTGACATGGATATGTCTTAGCCTTGGTGGTGGGGGGGGGGTTGGCAATTTGTAAGATGAAAATTTGAAACAGGTTTCCATAGAAACTACCAGAGCTATTGTATTGAATTATTAATGTATAAGAATAAGAACAGCTGTTATTATGAACTGAAAACATTCCCTTTAGACATATCCATGATCTAATCTATATCCCGCAGGGAAGTAAATACAAACTTTTTATTTTAAGAAATATAAATTCACCCTTTTAACCATCTGGGCTAAATCAGGAGATCAATAATGAAATAGAGTAAATTGGAATAACATTTCAAGTCTGACACATGTAGTTATAGAAATATTTTATAAAGAGGTCCATTGCCTTTCAAGAGATTGGGAGATTATTTTGTCTAGCAATTACAATATATTAATAATTCATTACAAACAAAATACAGGAAATAGAGAACTTGACTAAAAATATTTATGTAAAAATTAATATTTTTTATTTCTGTTCAATAATATAGGTATAAAAATGAATATTTAAAGAATCACTTCATTTAAGAGTACATTAGCAATGTGTTATTTATTATTAATATGATTCCTAATCTAGTTGGTCTTTGGGAATGAAATCTTTCCCTTGTTTTGGGAACCAACCCATTTTCCTACACTGTCATTTATATAACTGCAAGGGATACTCTGTCACAAATATAACTCGAAAAGTTAATTCCAAATGATTAAAATTCTGAATAAAACACTTATTACACAGCTTGTGTAATCTTCTAAATATATAACAAGGGCACTAAAACTATTAGTAACAAAAAAGAAAAGTTTACATAGTAAATATTAAAAAGGTAAATACTAAGAAGATGAATACTTGTTAAATACTATATGGCAGAATGAATAATATGTAAAGCGTTGAAATTGTTCAAAAATAATTGAAAGACAGAGGTGCAAGTAACTAAAACAGGCAACGAGTAAAACTGAATACATCCATATTAACATTAAAATTAAGAGAATAACAAATGAATTTATTCTTACTAGAGCTAAAATTCATCCATTTTTTATGATAAAATTGACATCTATAAAGGCCATCTGCAGTCTCAACAATTGTAGGATCTATTTATCTAGATTTTAATAAAAAAGTAGTAAATAATTGGGCATTAATTATAAAACAACATTAAATGAGATAAAAAACAATTAATTATGCAGGAAACTTGAATTTGATATCTGTGATGAGGAAATTTTAAGTTGAAACCAAATCAATCATGGCTCTTCCCAACACACAGCTTCTTCAAAGGAAACTGCTTGAGAACATGTGCAATTTTGAAATACTCTGGGTTAAATGTAAAATATTCAAATATTTTGTATATACACTAAAATAATAGTGATTGTTTACATTCTTACTCATATCGTCAAAATTTTACTTTGAGACCCCAATACAGTCTAGAAAATGTGAAAGGGAATAATATATTAATTATTATCCATATATTTTAAGGGAAATTGAAACATTTTACGTATAGATTGGAAGTTTTATGTAATATGGCATTTAGAAAAAGGAAACTGTTTCAAGTGTTAATTTATAATTGTCAATTTTGCTTAAAGTTTAAAATTGAAACTGGCTAAAGAGAACACATAAATTTGACTCTATAGGTCTGTTTCAAAATCAATAATAAATCAAGGTATACTACTTTTGACAGAATAGTAAAATATATAAATTTAAAATAAATAAATAAAATAAACAGTTTGGGGTCATACTTAGGATTAATCAACCCTATCAACATTACTATATCTACTAGGTTATTTAGGACGGTTAAGTTTACAAAAATATTTAGGCTTCATAAGATTTAAATATTTTTCATCAATATTAAATATTTAACAATCATTTTGTAAATATAACATTTCATTGTTTATAATCAATACAAACCTTATTCGATTGTAATATGTTTTCATTGGTATTTTGCAGTCTTTAGTTGAATAATTGTGAATAATATATTTCCATGCATATAAAAATTAATCTTAGAACAGGCTTCTAAACTACTCAAATTTTTTTTCAGTTAAAACATAAATAATAATTCTGATATTATGTTTAAAACCCTTTCGCTACCACTGGAACATATATGTCCCAGCAAGGGAAAAAATGGACATTATGTAATGCCATGTTTGAGGGTAATATATATATATATTGAGAACTATTTTGGGTATTTTCACCTTGTTGTAGTGGTACTACAATCAGCTGCTGCAGTCCGTGATTTGAATAATTGACTAATCATTCTTGCCTCAGTGTGACTCGAGAGGCATACACTACTGGTGGGACATATGTGTCCCACACTTATATACTAACGGGACACATATGTCCTACACTTATATACTTGTAGGACACATATGACCCACCCAACAAATTACAAAAAAATATTGAATATCCAATAAAAACAAATTCTAGCATAATTTGATATAGGGAATCAATTTAAATCAAAATTTAAAATATCTAAAATATAAATTAGTAGTGAAAGGGTTAAGGAATTATTGGAAAAGTAACTTAAGAGTAAAATTCAAGACAACAAACAATAATCTCTTAAACAACAACAACACCATCACCAACAATGAATCCAAACAAAAAATAATAATCAGGATTTTGTGAAAACAACCAAGAGAGCAAACAATGAACATTTGACATTGACTTTAGACTAAAATCTAATCTCCAGAAATCACCAGTAATCTCTTACAAAGTTAAGTTTTTTTGAAATCTTTAAAATTAAATGAATTATATTTATAATTTACAACTCATAAAACTTAAAATTAGAAGCATAACATGTTTATGGCACTGGTGTCAAAAAATATTATACAGTTGTCCATTTCCTGACAATCTAATTGAGTGATTTTAACACTATAATTATTGAATTTAAAGGTATGTGAGCGACATTTTATTCAATAAGTTTGACTCAAACTAGGTATAATATAACAAATATGAAACTATGGAACTTTTTATTCCCACTAGCCTATGTGGAACACATGTTTAGATTTTTAAAAGCAAAAATACCAAGTTTAATTACCAGTTAGTTGTACCAGATTAATTAAAATTATAAATTGTAATTCAATTATGTATAAAATATTAAAATTTAAAATAAATACGAAGTATTATTGTTTTACTTTTTTTAGCGAATCTATATAAATAAAATTAGAGTTTTGTCTGTATATTGTTCAGAGTTATTAATTTTTTAGTTATTTTTACATTTCGTGTGATAGCCGAAAATGTTTTATGTTGATTTGTGTCTGTCTGTTTGTATGTGCGTGACACTCCAGGAGGCATTTTACGACGTATACTCAAAAAAAAAAACAAAAAAAAAACGGGACAACTGATAATAATGAAACTTAACTCATGCATTCTCTACATTCCAGAGAAGGTTTTCAATGTTTGAAATTGTCAACAGTCCCTTGAAAAGTAAATAACGAACATTTAAAAACCCACTTTTACGCGATATTAGTCGCACTTTGCTTCAGTTTTCAATGAATCACCTACTGGTAATAATCAGCTGTTTTTGTAGTTCAATGATTTAATAGAAAGAAAAATAAACAGTTGTCAAATTAAATCAATATTAGTTAGTTTATATTAGTCATTGATTTTAAACCGATTTCGAACTATATTCAAAAGTTATTTTAGCGTATAACTAATTTTAAAAATAGCATACAAATTTTGTAATCTATGATAGT
This sequence comes from Nephotettix cincticeps, assembly GCA_023375725.1. Taxonomy (NCBI): domain Eukaryota; kingdom Metazoa; phylum Arthropoda; class Insecta; order Hemiptera; family Cicadellidae; genus Nephotettix; species Nephotettix cincticeps. The sequence continues at coordinate 28,345,339 of CM041790.1, read as the reverse complement.
AAAATAATGCTAAATAATAAAGCTGGGTTTATTTATTTTCTTTGTACTGATTTGTTTAGGATTTCAGGTCTACAATTAGGTATGATAATCTTTCATCTTTAACCCTTCAAGGCAGTAGTTTTTTAAGACCGTCAGACCCTGCAACGGTAGGTTTTTACAGAGCACAGGTAAAGTCCACTCACTCTCATTTGATAACAACCCTACATCATCTAGGTCCACAACCAACGATCTATTTCACTATATATAGACATCATAAAACCTACTGGAATAAAAAATAATAGTCTAAAAACTAGCCACCCAATTTCCAGTTACAATAAACTGACCACTAACATTACACTTAAACGCATAAGCATCTCTCAAAAACACATCACTAATTTACATTTCCAAACTAAAAGAAAGGCACAATAAACACCTAATTATCCAGGCAATGGCTTAGAATATAATTTGACGTCAGTTTACATCGTGAAGATTATAAATATACACAAAAAAACTACAGTAAACAGGACTTATGAACACAAGGTTGACGCAATGACTGTCATTGTAAACAACATATCTCTATCTGTCGCTCTCACAGCTGATCAAAATTGGTTGGAAAATGTAGAGAAACTCATGGACAATATTTTCCACACAGTCTGAGTTTGAAAAAGTTCACTGGGACATTGCTAGAATTCGCCAGCTGACGGGTTGCATCATGACATGAAACTCACATCAAACCACCTTGAAGGGTTAAACTGAATCTTACAACTTATACAAAGGACGGACTTACTGCTAGTTTGTAATAATTTTGTTTAGTTTCAATATTTCATCATAATAAAATTAGGATACCAGCCATGTAATTAAATCAAGTTGTTTTCAATTTGAGTGTTTTTAAAACAATACCAATATAAAAAATATTTTTTAGAATAAATTTCTCATTTTTAAATAATCCTAGATGCTATAGCAGACTAAATAATGGCAGACTTTGAAACTGAAATATTAAAAAATTGTTCCACATGCTTCTGAAGTTCAGCTATAGTCGTAGCAATTTTTCTGGTATCACATTGGCTAAAAAAATGGAAGGTTAGACTTGAAGGGTGTAATAAACAAGTATTTGGGTTCCAAAACTAAAAATGTTATTAGGGAAAGGGCTCTCCATAAAATATAGAATAAACTTCTGGTTCTTCATCTATACTCTCTAACTTAAAAATTGCCTCTGGCATTGAAATAAAAAAAGCTATGGCCTGAATTGGATTTTTAACATAAAGCGAATTGAGCAAACATTTGAGTATGCCTTCTTTAGTAAAATTAATCACTTATTAATTAATTAATTAATAAGAGATTAATTTTCTTAAAAGTAGAGCCACAGAATAGATTAACCCTTTTATTTGACAATAATTTCCAGTTTGCACCTACAACCCCCTATTTAGGCAATTAATAGACAGCCACAAACAGTAATCAATACTGTAAATTTGACTTCAGGAAACATAGTTAAATTATTGTAAAAAACATTTTGTGTTAGTGTTATTGAATAAAATTTAACATATTTCTATTAAAAAAGTTTTGAAAACTAATGATCACATACCTTTAAGTGTTCTAACAACACAAAGTGATTAATTTTCCACCTAACGAGAAACATTTGCAACACAACATTGAAAGGTTCATGCTGTAGCAGACACTGCATGCCGCAGCCATCTACCACTAACTACATTGGTAGAGCTGTACGCAGCTGCGCTTTAAAACTATCTCGTCTGTCGCGGACATCAAAAGGCACGGTTCTAAGTGATTGTCGCAGCAAGGAACTAGCGGTCCAATACTGGGACGTTAGGAACTGTCTGTTTTAGACATGCGCACATATTCGGTCATGCAGGTTTCACTTCATCTAGCACATGCCCGTCACCATCCCTCGTGTCCATTCTTACTCGGTTTATGCTGCACAGCATCTTCCTCCGCTCCTCCCGCTCAAACAGTGACAGTTTCTTGCGATTTACTGACGAACCTGGAAGTGACAATAGGACTTTTTAAATAATCCATTATCCAATAACCCATATAATCCAAATATCTCATTTAGAGATATCAAAAGAGTGTTCAAAATTCTAAGAATATTTGCTTGTTGCTTTGTGTTACAGAAACCATAAATATAGGTTACCTTATACTTCCTGAAGTAATCAAAACATTTTGGATACAGCCTATGGTGCTCAAAGAAGCACATAACACTAAAAATGTAAAAGACTTCAATACTATAATAAATAATTTTTCTAAAGACTTATTTTAAATTCTAAACTATCAAAGACAAAGTGATGAAGAATAACACATTGAATAGTATACAACGTCAACACGCTGTTTAAGATAAATTCTACACTTAGAATCTCTCATAATTGCACTTGGTTTACCCAGTCCTCGGAATATCTAGCCCCTTGTTAGAGAGGTATCAAAATGTGTTTCCCACTGCTTAAAAACACAAAGTACGCACAAGCTTCCGCTACTCGAGCGCTCTCACAGGTTTCGGGGTGAGATTGGATTATGGAAATGGAGACCCTACCACAGGGTAGGTATTTTAAGCTAAGTATGAATGAGGATTGAGTGTAAGATGATTGTGGCGTGATGTTGTAGTCTTGTTACTGACTAAGGCTGACATGTTCCTTAGACAGGACTGTTAATTAATAAGCCCAACAGCCGATGGCTTATCTAAGAGACCTACAGTTTAATGTGGAGTACGAAATACTGCCTCTGTATTATGAACTGGTCTAATTATGAGGATGGGCTTTGCAGATTAACGTAGTATTCAATATTGCGGACGTTAATCCACACATTAGAACACTAAACCCACTGTCCATCGCTCACAACTATCCTCCAGAAAGCTGGATTACAGGACACGCCTTGGTCCCAGTGGTTTACTACTTAGTAAATACAAAATTAGTTTCTGTTCATTTTTAGTAACCTTTGACTTCATATTTATTCATCATTAATTACTAAACAGGCTGGTAATTCACAATATTATCATGTTATTGCATTGATATTAAAGTAAAAAGGTTTTCCTTTTAAAAAATTTTCTATTGATTTAAAGACATGTATTTATTCCAAAAAATAATCTCAGTAGAGACCTAAACCCTAATTAATCACAACTATACTGTATTTATCAACTGGGTATTATTATTATTATTATGAATAGATTATCGCTTTTAAAATAGGTTGATTTATTCAGCCAAATCGTTATCCAGTCAAGGGCTCGGTCTCGGAGTGGCGAGATATGTGGGGTCCTACTGTAGTGTATTGAATCAAACTTCTGGACTATCATATATCATTCTCAGGGATTTACACTTTATCTACATTAAAAAAAATCAAACTAGGCTACAACACAAATGAGCATGAAGTTGAGAATTCACTGTTAATTTTTGAACACGTAAAAATATGACTTACAAAACTAGTACTTATACATGTAGTTATTCGGCACATGTGTATTGGTGTATTCCGTAGGTAATCTGCGGGGGAGAGGGTATCATATGATGGTGGCTGCGGCAGGAAAGATGGCAGGCACAGCATGAAGTTTCAGTGGGAAATAAACATGAATAACGTTTTCTCTGTGTTAAGTGTGTTAGCATACTTCACTAAGAGAAAAAAAGAGAAAAGCCAACCTTTCAGCACAAAGAGTGTAAAATGGCGTCCGTCCATTTTTTTAAAGACTTTCATACGAAAAAAGTTCTAAGATGTTCTTTTTCAGGTATTTTTAACCTAATACACAGGCATAAAAAATACATGAAGACCTCATTTGATAGATTGGAACTTTTCAAGAAAAATACCTCTTATACTGGATCAATATTCCTTAAAAGATTACTTTGAACAAAACAACTTAAGTCAAATTAACAGCCTAAGTAAAATTAATTAATATGGTCACCATTTGTGGTAAGGATTGAATTAGATCAAAAATTATTTGAAACTAAATTTTGAAAAAATACTTACTTCAAAAAACACCCTATTCATTACAGGAATTTACCGAATGATTAAATTTTTTTAAATATAAAAATTTATTTAGAATTAAGTATCATTATTATCATAGTCCTTCTGAACTATTAGACACTATTTATTGTCCCAGTGTACAGAATGAAAATAAAGATATTATTGTATTGTATGTGAATACTATATCTCACTCACCACAGTATGCGAGCAGTACTGGCAAGAACACTAGTCCATGAAGAGCACCAATGACAACTATGCCCATGTACATTTGGAAATAAAACACTTTGAATATCTGGGAGTGAGCGAAACCTAGAACAATGATGCCTCCAAACTTTGTTAGAGTAATTCCGGAAAAGACCTGCAAAAAACAAATTCACAATAGAAAATCCAACTACTTTACCATATCATTCAATGTGATTCAGTAAAATGTGGTACTAAAAATATTTTAATTTATGGATTTTTATGTGTCTGAATTAGATAGTGTAGGTACAATAATGTCTGTGACAGAAACAACAGCTGCTGCTTAGGGCCTTGCGTTACCACAAGACTAAGACCTTAGGACTTTAGTTGACATCTCTATATTAGTTTTTTTCTGTTTACCTATGCTTTTTGGCAATTAGTAAAGTTTTGAAGGGGAATGGCCCAAACCTCAGTCTTGTTACTACCTAATCCAACCTATTTTTAGAGAGCATCATTAATTAATAGCCCAATGACAAAATAGCATTTAGGTTTGACCCTTGAGGAATTCAAGCCAATGGTGGCACCCAACCAGTGGTGGACTGAGTGGTCATATTTTGAAATTTACATTCTAATTTCTATAAAATTTTGATCCTAAAATATAAATTTTATAAATATAGTGATAAAAACAAAAAAACTTGTGTAATTAGTATTTTTGTAAAACCAAGTGGACAATTTAAATGGATCCATGGATGGATGTAAATTTTTATGGACTTTAGTTGACATCTCTATATTATAAAAAACCATTATCAGTAATGAAGTGATATTTAAGTTTTCTTGTTGATGCTTCATGTCCATTTTTGACGCCATAAACTGCAACCGCTTCACAGTCTTAATTCATTTATAGACTTGTTAAGACTAGAATTTAATCTAAGTAGACCTACTTTAACTCTAACAATTCCTATTTCTAAATTAAATGTAAATTAAACATCTACTATGTCTCCTTCTTAGAAGTTTCAATTTAGATTTAGGTACAATATGACTGTGTTGCACAAATCAAAAAGTAAATTATCTTCCATTATAAAGGTAAAACCAGTATAGATTATGCATAAAACAAGCCGCACATTTAATGAGCTTAGTAATAAGTAAGCCTACAATTGATGATGGTACTTACAGAGGTCCCCACATTGACAAGGGCATCTGCGGATCTCTGAATTTTGTTATCCTTCATTGACTCTGAGAAGGCATGCACAATGTGACTGCAGAATTCCACTGAAATGCCGATTGCCTGAAACATTTACAGCATCAAAGTAAAACAATTTTAATATGTGAATATGGACAGATGGAGATGTCTACTGATGAGAATAAAGAGCTCGGTATCTTTAAAATTTTGATTGACTGCTCAACCAAGTCCTCACCTCCCATTGCATGCGATGAGTCAAACAACCAAACACATTAATCTACTATGTATTCCCACTGACAGGAGACAAGCCTAGAAACTCAAGCTAGGTTTCGTAATGTAACATTCTATACATGAACTTTACTACTCAGGTGTCTCATAACAAACAACTCACCATGACCAGATTGACGAGGGTAACTGCGTTTAGCGTGATATCCAAGAAGTACATGAGACCTCCAAGGTTGATGATGATCATAGTTATGGTGACAACTACAACGATGGACAGTACAATGTCTAGACCCATCAGCACGAGAGTGACGAGGAACACTGCAGCTAAGGATACTCCCACACTATACAGAGTGTCCTGCCACATAGTCAGGTACTGCTCGAAGAACACGTAGAACACACTGCAACCGACCAACAAGTACATGTTCAGAGTTCACATAAGCTCAAGTACAGTATATAGTACGAGATTTGATTTTCTGTATTAACCTGAATCAAATGTGTGAATAAGGACTATATAACAACCAAGCCGTGGTCAGACAAGGCTGTTTAGCAGGCACTACTAACCAGTTGCTGGTAAATATTGCCATCAACCAGCTAATCTGAAGGGTTCACATTATAGTAACTAGCGGTTAGTTACTAGCCGACTAGTACAGTTGCTACAACTTACTATTTACACACAGTTGACTTTATTTTTTTCTTCAATGCGGCGATACTTGCTTTAAGTCCCTTGCAATAATTCATTATAAGCAGAGTCAAAGGTATTTTTTGTTAATGTAGTCTGCAGACGAAGGCAAGGATAATTTTGGAATAAATATAGAAATGTCATAATGTTTTTATACAACCACTTGTTGCTGTCAACCATATTCAATGTTTAACCACAAAAACAAGTAGAATATACAGTAGAACAAAACTATATCGCATAAAAAAAATTACACATGTGTTAAGTTACCAGCCACATGTAAGCTAATTGGGGTTCAAATCGACTGCCAGCGGAGAACAAGCAGCGCTGCAAAGTTAAACATGTTCAACACTAGCACACTAGGTAGTACACTAGCATGCAAGCATTCATCAGCCGCTAGTTCTGGATCAGACTAGGCTACTTACTAGCAATATTACTAGCGCCTGCTAACAGTAAACAGCCTAGTGTGCCAGCAGTAATAAATTAAACTATGTAATAAGTAAGCCTTTAAAAGGTTCTCTGTGGACCACTTGTTACACTTGTGGATCCTTGCCGCTACGTTGAGCGCCCTTGTGTGCTCACGCTGCCTTAACTCTCTTCAATTGGTACTTCGCAGCACACAGCGGCAGACCGAGGATTTTTGTCCGTGTTTTGTATACGTTTCAAACGGTTTTTCGTCTCAAACCGTTTCTGGCTATGTCTACCTGTTTGGTTTTTAGACTACGCGTAATTAGTTTGTTAGTTTTAAGTGTACATAGTGTATTTTAGGGACTTAATATATTAGTATAACTGTTTTTCGTATTGACAATAGCTTCTACTTCACGTAACGACCCATGTGGTCAAGTGAATATGACTATAACTCAGACTATGTGTTCCTTTGTTCAGTGGACGGCCGCCAAAATGCAACTGGGTTGAAATTGACACTGAAATCAATCCTCTTGTTTGGCATATCAGCACTGAAGGTTTTAGGAAGGTTAGAAGTTTATTTATGGAATGGAGAGCCAGTGGGGAGGGCGCCAGGTGCTGACCACACACCGGTGAGCGCTACTTTCAAAATGGTGGCTGATGACAAATTAACTATTGGATCCACATTTCATGGCATCAAGTGGATTTCTGACAACAAAAGAAATGTTTTTGAGCAAAAAATTCAAGATGGTGCGTAATTAATACTTAATAGCAGCAGCTAACATTTCAAGCTGTGTAATAAATTTATTTACATGTACAATTATTAAGATAAACTCAGTTTAATGCAGCGCTTCTTTCATAGTGACACAGACCTGTATGGAAAAACATGAGCAGTGGTTGTATGACCAAGCCGTGCCAGTTCATCATTTATGGTTCTGGTTATGTTATCCGCTACTTTCCGCGCTTCTCGTATTGCTCCATAGAACTCGCTCGAGGACTTGAGTATCGTGTGATACGCCATGTAGTGGGACGCTTCGATCACTGTGTTGTTGTTTTCATCCAGTCTGTACTTGACAGCCTGGAATAAGGAAAAGGAAAACTATGAAAAACTATAACAACATTTCAGATAGTAATGATAATAATAATAATATATTTATTGCAGTTGACAACATTAAAACATCATATAACAAACTTCAAATATAAATTTTAACAATACAATAGATACAAAAAACAAATACAATAAAATAACACAAAACAATTTCTACCCCTGGGGAAGACAAAAAAAAGAAAAGTAATTAAATAATCTTAATATACTCAAAACTCAGCTCCAACGGTGTGATGTGAACTCATCCACAGCGTAAAACACATGGCTTGTCAGATGTCGAGGTGTCTCAATATTTTCACTTTAGTAGTAGTAGATAGGCTTGTACATAAAAAATGTGCGTTTGCTGAAAGCCAGTCAGCCAATTGGCCTTTGTTTTACCTTGTCCTTACAAATGAAATGGAATTAATTTTTACTTTTATATTCCAGGAAATAAAAGAAAAATAAGTGATAACAATATATGTTTGACATTAGGATAGGGATGAATTTTTAAAATCATTTATTTTACATTTAATTGGACTTTTCCTATCACTCATGTGTTTTAACCCTTAAAGCGCTACTAAAAATCCACCCCTAACCACAAAAGCAAAACAGGTTGGTTAAGGTTAAGTTAGATTAGGTTGCTTCACCTGGGAGTAAGCTGCACGTCCTGCCTTTGCGCAATCTGCGTCCGGATTGTCCTGAAGGAAGAAGGGAACATAACGATTGAACGTTGTCACATTGGGACGTGCGGTTATAGGATTGATGGTCTTGTCACAGAACTCACACTGCACTAAAATGGAAAAAATTGATTACTGCAGACAATAATCAATTTTGAGTTGCTGATAACCTGCCTACAATGAAGCTGATAACATTTCCAAAGACTTCTGGATAAAGAGGTGACTGAATTTAATTTATAGGCACATTTAACGTTTAAGTTATACTACTTGAGTAAATGAAAACATAATTTTATCAAAACTCAAGGATGAAATTAATAATTCAAAATTTAACTGCCTCGAGTAAAAAAATAAGAAAATAGTGGTTCATTAGGTAATTAGGTAGATTGTGGGAAATAGCTTCTTGGATCAGAGGTCCTCATTCTTCCTCTGTATATCATAGGGATCCCCTTACCCCCCACTACCCCTACCAAGACCATCCTCATAATTAGACCAATTCGTAATTCAGAGGTCGTGGTTCGGATTCCACGTTAAACTGTAGGTCCATTAGTTGCCATCGGCTGTTGGGCTATTAGAGTAAAAAAAGGTAAAAAAAGATAAAATATTAAAGGTAGAGTTAAAAATTAACTAATATGTTGGTCTAAAATAATTAAATAATGAAATAAGTAGGGCCTACCTACTGAGATAACATGACTCAAATTACTTCATGACATATTAATTTAGTGTGAACATTGGTATTGTTATTTAGGTTTGAAAAATATCTAAAATGTTGGAATATATCTTTATAGGTTTTAACCTTAAATCGGTTTCAATATTTTAAAGTATTTTTCTCTTTCTTTGAGGTTGCAAATGTTCTTTTACAAAAATGAGCTGTACAATAAGGAACTATATATCCAGAGCTTATTTGTTAAGTTCTAGAACTTCAACTTGAGCAAGTAGGCAAAACCTTGTCAAATTATATTTGTTAAAACCAATCTCCCAGGCTCTGCTGCTTGAGAGTTTTATGTGAGCAATTAAAAATTAATTTGATTAAAATGTTTTTCGCAGACCCCCAAAAAATGTTAACAGAAACCTAGGGGTTCCGGAACACTTTTTGAGAAAGTCTGGCTTAGATCATGGATTCGTCTGAAGGAAATTTTTCAGTTCCTCTAAACACCTGTTTTCATAACCATATGACGTCACATCTGTTACTCCTTTTTGTGTCTCTTAAATTACTATCACCCCTTCCCCCAGAGCATGTATTTCAAAAGTAAAAAATTAATATTCTGAGGTCAGTATTTATTCTTGAGAGATTTAACAACTAATAGTAGTAATAAAAATACAATTGATGAAATTGGGGTCGGAATTCAGGGGGAGAAAAATGAACTTGTAGAATCGATATCAGTGGTTTCCAATAAAATAATTATTAAAATTATTTTTTTTCTCGATAAAAGTGCAGGATAATATTTCAGGTTTATTTCAGCTTGCCTGTATGAAATAACTATAAATATTAGCTTACTGCTCATAAAGTGGGGACAGAACGATGAGTTGGTTTGGAAAAACATGCAGCAGCCCTCAGCAGAAATCCAGTCAAAGTAATCGTCCATCCACGAAGAAGCTGGCCTAGCAATGTATGTTCTGGAACAAATGTTTGATTCTGAGGACCAGCACTCACTGGCAATTTTACAAACTATTTCCCTCAAATTTCTGTCTAAAGGTTTAAGAATTTTTGTCATTAGATATATTACATGATTAGTTTGAGTATTGATGCTTAATTGTGGTTTTTCTACCACCAAACCTTTTAATATGGCAGAAAATTTTCAAAAATTTCTCTGTTCTATACTATTAGAGTATTAGAATTTTACATTGGGTACAGGAAAAAGAAATGATGTTTGTGCTCTGTCTAGTTGTCATACAGTACAAAATTGATGTTCCCAATGTGATAAATGACCTTGGATACCAATTTTCAGTTTTCCCTGAACACTCTGAGAGAGCAATATCTCTTCCCTGTATGTCACTTTCGAGGAAGCATTCTTACTCAACCCTACAACTGTTGGCTATTTTAGCCTTAACTGAATTTAAAAAATCATTAACCTTTCAACACATTACTTTTTGGTGCAGCGGGCAACCCCTACCTGCGTCACTTTTTTTACCATCTTTGCATACATTTGTGTTTTTACCAAAATAGTAATTTAAATTTATTAAAGAAAAAGTTTTCAAGTTACAGTGTAACCCCTCAAATCTGAACTAATTGGGGCTGGAATTGGAACTAATTTGGGGTTTGGATTTAGGGGTGTTCTGATTTCCCGGGGTGGATGTATGTCCCGTGACATGTCATTGTTGCTAGAGGAGCGTGTGCTAAAAATAAATCACTCATCCCCTTCCCCCCACCCTTACTGGTCTTGTGCCTGTCTACTGTCTAGTGAATGTTTACCTGCTGAATAGTGTGTTTTGCTAACAGCTGAACACAATTTTGGTGTTCATATGACGCTGGCTTGGAATTGCGTCTGCGTTAAGATTTTCTTCACTTCGACAGTTAAAGATATCAAACTTTAAGTGAAAAACTTGCGCTTGTTCAATCTATTTTGTGTTAAATCTTGAAAAATAAAATTGTGTGATAAAATCAGAATTTTTAAAATTTACAGCTATTTCATTTTTTGTTTTCCCGAGATTGGGTTCGGATTTTGGATTTCTGGGGTTCAAATATATATGAAAGATTTTTGTAAGAATGTATACGCATATTAATCAGCCTATTTAAACCAATTTTTATAACTCGTTCCTACAAGTTGACAAATCACATAAGCAACAGCCTCTGTCCACATAGTTTTAGTTTCTAGTGTAGAATGAGTTCAGAATGATTTAGACTAGCCATATCTAACCTACCAGCTTTTCTGGCGTCGTACTTACAGATTAGACAGTTTGGTCGCTCGGTATATTTGGGAGAGGAGGGAGTTTGCATTGCAGTGTTGGCCTCCGCAGATCATATTCTGAGTTTCTGTGTCACTCATGTTTAACCCTCCTGTCAACACAAAGTACACCGGAGGCCCAATGGACAGAAACTCAGTCAGGTACTGTAAACAGAAAGTACAAATCATTACAACACCATATCATTAAATAACAGATGAATTATTTTAATATCAACTAAGCCGGAAAAAATGTGTAAAAATATATAAATTTTCTATATAAAAATTTGTCTGATTGAAATAAAAAAGCTTAATATAAGATGTATTTAGTATAAAATAATAATACAATACCGTAAAGTACTTGTAGACATGCGAGTCCTGTGGCATGGAGAGTTTATGATCCAAGCCTATCGTCAGATCCGGCAACACTGACAAACTCACACAGAGCCATGCTAGGAATACCAACACAACGAAAATTCTGGTACTTCTACTGTAAAGTAGTTTGGGAGCATATCTGAAACAGAAAAAACTGCAAGTCAGGGAAAATATAATCTAGTTTATTTACAATATTTTTTACTATTTCATGGATTGAATTATGAAACTATAAATTACTTGCAGTTGTATCATCCCAATTTTAGGATGTTTTAAGAGGCCCCTGATATAAAATGTATTTTAAGTTTTAACATCTATGAGTTGAAATACCAATTCCAAGATAATAAGGAATGCCAATGTTTTATTAAGGACTCAAAATAACATAATATTTTATAGTTTATATGAATGAAATCTTGTCAACTGACTAACCTGTCTCTGATGAAGCAATAAAGTGTTCCATCCTCTATTCCCTTTTCCCCTTTGTTGGCAGACTTCAGGCAACAGAACATATCCAATCTGCGTTCCTGATGACAAAATTAAGTATTATTATTCACTGTAAGAATCTGAATTTATTCAAGAAAACTCATAATAGCCTAAGTTTGATATTATGATTTGAAAAATAAATTATTATTTAATAAAAACATCTTAAAAGTAATAATACAGATGATTATTAATCCTTTAACTCCGTTCGACGTACTGTGCACACGGTGCCAACATGTGCTACACTTGACCGGCTGTGGTGCGGTTTTTGTCAGTACTGTTTTTTGTTACTACCTTACGGGAATTTTTACAACAATTAGGAACTTCTCAATATTGGAGAACGCTGTTTGCTTTTCTGGTATATTTGTTTTTGTCATTCGGCTGTCTTTGAAAGCAGGAAAACTAAAAACACTCAGCTGGAAGAGCAGACGATAACCACTTGGTTTGTTGTTTGTTTACTGTTGTCCGATGTAATGTGGGAAGGCAATGTTTTTGTGATAGTTTGACAGTGTTTTGAACTGAAATATAATTAGTTATTACATCTACAAGTGTATTATGTTTTGTTAGCGAAGGGTAGTGTCATAATAGTAAATATGAAATGAAAAATTCGTTTCAAGAAGACATTTTATGGTTAACTGACATTGTGAGTACTGCCTAGAACTAGGTTATTTTGGGATGTTTTCAATAAAATATTAGTTTGTAATAGACTTCAAACGATAACGATTCATTGTGGTTAGATGGACAGTTATCAGTTACAGGTCAGGTTTGCTGGTAGTAGGTGGTCCAGTCCAAATCCCAAAATAATGCCGTCCAGGGGTGTTGGAAGGGCTCTTAAAATTCCAGGCTTGAAGGATTAAATTATGAATCGTCAAGGATTTTGGTGAATAAGCGGTTTAAAAATGTAGTTTTTAAATTGTTGAAAAACCAGGCTTTATGTAGGTCTTATAACCTCTAGTATGTGTAGATATATTTTATGATTAATTTTAAGCACCTATAATTTTAAAGCAATTGGTATTAGTTTAGGTTTTGATTAAAATCTTTTTAAGATTTTGGTCTTCTTCTTTTATATCTTCAACATATTTTTCACAGTTCCCGAAAAGTCAAATGCCAATTAGTGGCATCTGTTGACAATTTACTGAAACTGTTAGTTGTTGTCTCATCTGCCGTGCTACGTTCTGTGAGCATATACTGGAACTAAATTCCCGACCATGATCAACCCCAATTTTGCTTGCCCACATCTACACGTGGGCAAGCCATTGTACTACTACAATGGTGGGAGGGCGCATCTACAATAAATGGTGACCAGCTTGGTCGGAAGTTGATATCATTATTGTTGGCTAAATTGGGAGTGCAGTGGACACCTGTTTTGCTTTTTTAATAATTTGGTTACAGTTAACCCCTGACCGCGGACGCACAGGATGTTTCGTGCATAGCCCTTATTGTGTTAACCGTGACGCCTGAGTTTAGTCGGATTCGACATTCTCTGCTGATTCATTTTGTTAATACAAGTCGTCTGCTAGTTTTTTCCCAAGCTATGACTGTCCAATTTTACAGCTATGACAGATGATTTGGTGCAACAATTACAAAAATCTTACAAAAATACCATGTGCTCTGCAGTACTAAATGTTCCGCTTGGTAGTTGTTTACGTATCATTGTTGCAATAACGCAAAGTTGTGAAAACCCCGCGGTGGGCCATCATCGGTAAGCGTAATTAAACCCCATGCCACTGAAACTGTGGCGCACCAACTTACAACGCGGTTAGAAAGTTGAGGCAGGGGGCATTTTTAAAATTGTTTAATGTTAACTATTAAGTAATTGTTTAACAACAATAATAACATGAAAAATGCTAAGCACCCTAAGGATTAATTTGATCCCTAATTATTTTACCTTGGTTTTGATCACATTTTCAATTACAGATTTTCTTCTGTGAATTGTGTCCTATACGTACAATGTTTTACAAAGAGATTGATATTTTTTTCCATTTCCTTAAATTATACAATAAATTTCAATATTTTCTCACAGACAAACAAGATGATTAAGAAAATTTTACCTCTTGGCGTTTAGTGTCCAGAGTGAGAATACTGATGAAGCAAGAGATTTGGAATAGAAAGTCGACAAACAACGCCATGGCGGCGTACAGAGCAAAGGCTTTCACCGCTGGCATATCAGACAAGGCTCCTGTTAACATGACATAGTATACAAAATATTATTTTAATTTAAACATTCTTGGTATACATTCTTGATTAACCCTACGTTGATTGAACCTCTTGAAAGAACACCATTGGTCGAAGGGTGAGCGCAGCGGTTACCAGCAGTTTTGTGTTGTTTTACTGCATGTAAACTTGTGAAATACTAATTGTGAATTGAAAAATTGTGTTTATTTATTTTCCTTTATTTCACACTATTGCAATGTTGTTTAACCCTCAAACTGATGCATTCTATGTCTATGCTTTGCGTATAAAACATTTCTAAAAATCATGAAAAATATTTACAGTAATCCCAGTGTCCCACAAAGAGCTTTAAACGTTTAATTTCATATTACGCACCCATTCATGCACCAAACGTTTTTAAACTTTACACAGTTTACAAAGTAGGTTCTAAAAATATTCTGTGAAACTTTTAGCTTCCTTACCTTCCCAGAAACAAAATGGCGGCATATTGAACAACGATACTTTAAAAAATTAAAAAAAGGTGTTTTTGGTTTTATCACATATTTTTATTGTTACATTCTAGGGCAAAGTGACTGGGAATAGGTATGCACGAGCTTATTTAAAAAAAAAACAATTTTATTCAGAAAAACATAGATAAAAAGAGAATAACACATATTTTATACATCCCTTGTGTTGAAGTAAGAAAAATCCACTTAAAAAACAAAAAGTTGTTTCTAAAATTTTCCACTAAGTCTGCCCTCCTAAAACTATTTTAAAACCACTCAAGTTCCAAATATAAAAGTTTTCACAGTTAAGTTGTGAATAAAAAGGTTGGATACTTATACTAAAAAATGTATGGTAAAAGAGATATGAGTAAAAATCTGAAACTATGTACGCACGTAATGGAACAAATCCACTAGTCTGAGTCACCGTCCGGAGCCCAAACATTCAATTAAATTCTTTGGAAATGGGTACACCAGAATCACTAACACTTTCCTCACTTGCAGGTGAATTAGGCCTATCTTTCAAGTCTGATATCGTTGGTTCATAGTCATGATCACTTCCTGACGAAATATCTCGAAATATATTAGGGGTCTGCGGTACAGGAAATTATGAGGTCGGTACGGTACGGTACGGGACAAGTTGTTGTACCTCGGTTCTCGGTACAAATTCGGTACGGTACGGTACACAAGAATAATGCCGCCAGTAACATTGACTGATCTCATTCTTTTATTCTTAAGTATTTTCTAGAATTTAATTAGTGAAAACATAGAGAAAAGAGTTTAAAAAAATATACAATGTCAGAAGAAATATTTTACTGTACTAATTTTCAAACTGTAATATGATTTTTAAATCCATTCTTTAAAAACATATCATATTAAACATATTAATAATTATTTAAACATTATAGTTCGTGTTGTAACTAATTAATAAGGAAACTAATGAAACTAAGGATGAACAAACAAAATAAAAAACTATAATGTATTTTATTGCAGAACAAAAAATACAGAAAATATACTGAGTCAATACCCCCTAGCCAAGACCTATGTTTTATATTGTCCTGGTTTATTATTTTTAATTCAACCAATCACAATAATTGTTCAAATTAAATTAAACACTTTCATAAAATGTCAAAGGGCTTTTTAGAATAAAATGGTTATTTTAGTATAAAATGTTTAATATTTTAATATTACAATGGAATCCCTCAAATCTGAACATGTTTGGGAAATAAAAAAATAAAAAATAGCTGGAAATTAAAAAAAATTAATCACATAAACTTATTTTTCAAGGTTTAACAAAGTCAGGGTTTTTCGCTTAAAGTCTGTTATCTTTAACTGTTGCAATGAAGAAAATCTTCACACGAATTCCAAGCCACGTCGGTTGTTATAGATGCACTTATTAAGTGAGCAGGTAAACGCTCACTAAACTAGACACAGACAGTAGACAGACGCGATACGCATCCCTGTTAGTAAGGGTAGGGGGAGAATGGTTTATTTTTAGCACAGGCTCGACCCGCCAAGGTCACTCACTGTCCATAATGAACTTATTGAGTCACGCACAGCCTGTATAACCCGTCGGTTGCCCCGCGAATACAGTGACGAAATAAGTGCGTAGTATTTATTTCCTTGGAAGAACAGGCTTCAGTACCAATTAGTTCGGATTTGAGGGGTTCCACTAATGAGGAAATACAGAAAATATTGTTAAAAAAATAAAAGTTATTTATTTCCTTTATTCAATTATATCCTTAACATTATGATTTTTTATTTTATTTGAGTGAAAATCCCGAAAGAGCGAGATCAATACGGCAAATCACAGTTCTGTATTGGTATATAACATCGTCAACAGACTGTCAGAGGAAAAAGAACGAATCAATTGAAAGAATCATGAATCACAGTTTTAAAGGTTTTCACTGTGATTAAAAAATCACAGATATTCCCATCACTATTTGAAACACGACTAATACGAGCCTCATAATGGTACGACTATTTTGTTGCGTCAAAAGGAGGAACGGTTCCCTGATCGCGTAAGCTGCTATACGTGGATACGATAATAAGCCGGGAATGCACAATAATTTAGATCCGGCAGGGAGATGGCTGGTTGCCCGATATTCCTGAAGTCCTGGTGAAATTGTTTTATTTTAAATTATCATTCACCAACACGCTATGAGTCAGTCTTACGTTCCGTTCTTATTTGCCGTACATCTGGGCAGTGTTGTAATTCTTTATTACTGGTAGAGTATAAAGCCTTTAACGGCGGGTTTTATTCAATGTTTTCGGCAGGAGATATTCCATAGTTATATTTGATGGCAACCTAGACTGGATGACTTAATTTTTCCTTATTTGTACCGTACCGAACTTGTACCGAAAAAATTCTTGTACCGTACCGATTTTTTCGGTGCACCGCAGACCCCTAAAATATATCTAGTGCGGAAATGTCACTGTCTGGTTTCAAAACATCTTCCAATAAATTATCATCATCCAATCAATTTATAATATCATCCAAACAATAAAGAGCTATTTTCGAATATAACTATGACTCCACAAGTGGTGTTGACCTTCGTAATTTACCACTTTAGAGGTAAATATTTAGGCCGTCTGTTCACTAATCACATTCTGAAACATATAGGCTGACGTGCGATGTGTCATTCCCACATTGCTTTGTATGTGAAACAATTACCTAAAAAAAAGCAGCAGGACTCTGAGATGCTGGTGAGTAGCAGGGACGGCCCGACGAGCCCCAGAACTCGGCCGATGTGCTGCTCTGTCGTCTCCCCATCTAGCTTCGGCTCCCGCTGGTGTCTCTGGACAATGATAAAGATGTTGTCCACGCCCACAGCCAGCACCAGGAACGGGATAACCTGCCATGATAGAGTGATAAAAACAAAAAATTCAACTTTTATATCAAAGATGTTTATATTGTTCCCTAGGAAGACATAACATTATGTTTATAAAAATGGCATTAAACATAATAGAGTAATTAACCTTAAAAATTACATTTTCATGTTTTAAACTAATAACTTTTAAAAATATATGATGTTTAAAAATGCAGAAAAAATTATTTGTCACCTCTTTCCTGGACTATTTAGCTTTATCAACAAAATGATTTTATAGATATTTTTCTAGGTATTTAAAAATTTTAAATAAAATTTACAAATTAAATTCTCCTCTAATGTATTCTTTAACCCAACAAATGGAGACCATCACTTTTGCAACGGTCAAGCATCGTTACATTACAGGCAGGTAGTGTGACATGTGTTGACAAGTTTGTGAACATTGTAGTCGTCGTGCCGTTCAGCAGTCTTAATGCCTCCTGCGAGCTAAATAGAACTAAATCATGAAGTTTGCTCTTTTGCTAAAAAAGTATGATTTATAGCTAATTAGACGCTTATTCCGACATTTAAGGCGTTCACTGACGAGTAAACTGTTTGAAGCCAATGGAAATACACGACTTCGAATCTCCACCATGAGAAATCGCAATTTCGCTAGCATATGTGTGGTACAGTGGTGGGAGGAACCACCTAAAATAAGTGTTGATTGGCTTGGGTGGAAGTTGACAGCATTTGTTCTAGGGATGGGTTCTAGATTTACTAAATCTAGAAATACTGAAAGAATTAAGATATATAATTTTGTTCAGTACTAAAATGAAGAATCAAGAAATGTTAAAAAGTATGTAAATATGTATAAATATATAATTTTTTCATGAACAAGTAAATAAATACATACAGTAGAACTCCAATTATCCGAACTCCGACTATCCGAATCGCCGATTATCCGAATCACTTTCAGAAAAAAATTTGTCCAAAAAAGTCTAAGTGCGCTATTATTCTTCCCCCCGCGAAGCCAGTGTTTGCGTGTAAAATGTAAGTACATTTTATATATATATTTAAAACATGTGAAAATATAATGTTTCTTACATTTAATTCAATAAAAAAAATAGTGCAATATCAAAACGTATCTTTTTTTTCTCTATAATGGCAATTTTTTTTAAAAACTCCGATTATCCGAATATTTGATTATCCGAATGGGTCCCGGTCCCCATTAATTCGGATAGTTGGAGTTCTACTGTATTTGAAAATCTGTTTTTGTTTATGTTTAGGGTCATATATATATATAAGACATCGTGACGAGGAAAAAGAACATGATTATTACTTTCGCCGTTCATCGTCGGCGGAACAACGAATGCTTGGAATCGAAGAATCGGAATCGACTATATACCATCATTTTCGATTGCAATTCTAACTCTGAGAATCGATGTTTGGAATCGACTCAATCCTAATTTGTATGCTTAGTTGGGATTGCAGTGAACAACTGTTTTGCTTCTTTTACTACATTAGGATTCATTAGGGTTTTTTGTTCATACTGATTATAATACCCCCGTCGCAGCAGACCTGCGTACTCAGCGAATTTCCAAATCAATAATACAATCATAATATATGACAAGTTTTATAAAAATCTGTCCATAAACATGAGCTTTATTTGCCTATTCTCCATAAGATTAACATGGGAAAGAGTGTGCAGGTTAGCTGCTGTGAGGAAAACTGAAAGTAGTCATTTCTACCACGAATAATTTTTATCTTAACATTTATACCAACTTTCATCAACAACTGTCCATAAATAAGAACTTGGCCTATTCCCTATATATTTAATATGGGAAAAGAGTATGCAGGTTTGCTGCCATTATAAACACATAAACTATGATTTTTAAGCATAAAAGGATAGATCTCAACCACATGAAGCTAAATATCAAGTTTTATCCAAAATATTGATTAATATGGGAAATATAAATTTTTCCCTATCCTCCATAAGATTAACATTGGAGCCCCACAATACAACGTACTGTGTTTAGGTTTTTTTATATCTCGGTAACCGTTGGAGATAAAGAAAAACTTTAAGGAACTTAATTGTGTAGTTTTTTAAGCTGATTCCAATGGTGAAATATAAAATTAGAAATTTTTAAAAATTGCATGTGGAAAACGCAAAAAACCCCATTTTAGGGTACAAAACCCCCCGAAACTACCCGTTCCCATTGACCGATATGTCTGGTTTACGAACTTGTCCGAGCATTTGTAGGAATACACGCCTCTACCAAATTTGGTCTCGATCGGACCATTTTTACGAGAGTTATCGTGTTCACAGACACACACATATATATATATATATATATATATATATATATATATATATATACATATACATATATATATATACATATACATATTATATATATATATATATACATATATATATATATATATATATAAATTTTAATGACTATTGTTTTTGGACTCTAGGCACCTAAAGACGAAAAAATAACATGGTCCCGGGCTTAAGTCTTTAACCATGAGACCTACGGTAATAGCTTCTTCCCAATGGGAAGTTCGCTAAAAGAAGAGCTACATAACAATTTTATCTTTCAGTCAAGGCTAAAACACCCACCAGTTCTAGGGTTAAATTTACAGTATAAATGTACCTGAGCAAAATTGATTTTTGCACTTTTTTAACCACATAAATCAATATTTAACATGGAAAATTAGAAAAGAATATTTTCATAAAATGATATTAATTCCCCATAGTGAAAAAATATGTTCAATAGCTAGCAGAAACTTACCTCAAAAATTATGAGAGTTGCTGGCACTCCAACGTATCCAAAAAATCCCACTGAGCAAATAATTGACATCAGAACTACCACAACGCCCGCCAGACCTACTGTTATTTTGCTGTCCATCTGTAAAACAAAGTGTTTTCAATGTACTGGTTGTAATCCATTGTAAATAACTGCTGCTTCTTAAATTAATTAACCATTAATTAATTAATAATTAGCCATTTCAATGATCTAATCTAATCTAATCTGAGCTATTTATGAGTTTATTCACAAACAGACATATGTTTGCAAAAAAACTTAAATTTGCAAATGTATTTTACTAAATCCAATACTATAATACGAGAAAGTTTTGTATATATATATATTTGCACACGGATCTCGAAAACGGCACCGAGGAATTTCTTTAAATTTTGGAAATAACTAATTTCCGAGTAGAAAATAAATTCTAGATATGTCTAATGTCCAGGAAAATTCGTGTTTTGCTGTAATATTAAGTTTAAAATCTAAAAATTTAACATTACGCTTATGGAGAATCAAATGTAAACAATGCAAACCAAAACAGCTGTTTATAACCGTTTGACAGTTCTTGATTGAAGACTGCAGGGAACAATATAGAGGTTATGCATTAATATTTATTTTATGAATTAAATAAATGCAAAATTATCAGGTTACTAAACAATTTGTAAAAACTTAAACTTTTTTAACCACATAAATCAATATTTAACATGGAAAATTGGAAAAGAATATTTTCATAAAATGATATTAATTCCCCAAAGTGAAAAAATATGTTCAATAGCTAGCAGAAACTTACCTCAAAAATTATGAGAGTTGCTGGCACTCCAACGTATCCAAAAAATCCCACTGAGCAAATAATTGACATCAGAACTACCACAACGCCCGCCAGACCTACTGTTATTTTGCTGTCCATCTGTAAAACAAAATGTTTTCCATGTACTGGTTGTAATCCATTGTAAATAACTGCTGCTTCTTAAATTAACTAACCATTAATTAATTAATAATTAGCCATTTCAATGATCTAATCTAATCTACTCTGAGCTATTTGTGAGTTTAACACGTTCGCATATGTTTGCAAAAAATAAAAATATACTGGCTCACTTATACGTTATTTGTTGCAATTCAGATCTATAGTTGAAAACCTCAAGTTCTGAGTAATAGCAAATCGTCGATTGGAAATAACTAATTTTAGAGTTGAAATTTTAAGTAATAAACTGCCGCAAGTATGCTTGTCCAATTCTTGGTTTCTGAAATAATTTTTTATGTTTATTGGAAAATTTTAACATGTTGTATGGAAACTAAATATGTACGCCCATTTTTTTATTGTTGTAGATGATTGAAGTGGGACATATGATTCAGTGAGTCAGTCAAAATAAATCTGTATAAAATAATATATTATCAGTACTAAACAATTAAAAAAATTAGGTTTCTCATAATATGAGAAATAAAAAAATAAATTGTATGATATTGAAAATATAAGCTAATTATCAAACAATTAAACAAAATAAAATAATTTATATTAATCAAGAATATAAAAAACAAAAAAAAAAAATAAAATTTTTTTAAAATTTTTTATAACATATTTATTAGCTAATAAATGTAGCAATGACCCGCGGCTCTATATACGATTAGCGAATTTAATCACAAACAGACATATGTTTGCAAAAAAACTTAAATTTGCAAATGTATTTTACTAAATAATAATAAACTAGCTAAATAAATTTTAGTTTTAGCAAACCTAGAAACTATTTTCAATTCATGCTATGTATGAATTAAATAATGCACTTTAATGTATATACTGTTGTAGGTTAGGTTTAGTTTGTAGTCCTGACTTTGTCTATTACTGTAATGGTTTAATGTCAAAAGAGATTGATTAACCTGTTCAGTAGTTCAGTTATAAAAACTGGTGTGCATATCTGTTTTAGCTTTGGAACATGCTATACCTGTTACATACGGTTTATAAATAATAGCTTGCTTAATTATAGTAGGACTAATGGGTTTTAATAAAAACATTTTCTTGGGGAAAACTTGCAAACCCTAATTATCACCCATACTCCTTAGAGCATTTTATGTGGAACAATTAACTAGATATCCCCTAAATTTGACCAAATCATCTATCTACAGGTCTTGGGTATTTTAACCAAATGTTTTTCAGAAGTAGGCCCTAATATGGTTGTGAAGATACTAATAAAGACTTTTTAACACTTTTTATCTTATTTTAATCATACTTAGAACATGTAGAATATAAAAAAATTGTCTTTACCCTATAAATAAATGAAAAATTTTAAATACCCAGGTTTTGGATATTTACCCGCGGCTTGGGTAAATAATAATTTTATATTTATCTACCCTCTGGGTATTTACACAATCCACATCGATAGTCTCTACAAAAATTATGTCAATCTAGATGATATATCTTGACTGAGTTGTGTGGGAAGTAAGATTTTAAGGCATTGGGTTGAGTAAGGAATGACAACACACTACAAATAGATATTCTTCAACAATCACAAGTGACGGTGAATATTTTTAATATAGTTTTTCTGACAAACTTACCAACATTGTGTTACATTGATGAATCCGCCCCAGTGCGAGAGCAATGTAGGCAAACATGATGATATAGCTTCCGAGGATCGTGAGGATATCAGAACGGGACTCTTTGTCCAACTCGTCTTCTATAGACCTCTCCGAGGTGAATGCAACATCCATGAACACAGGTCTCTCTTTTTCCGTCCAGTTTTTCATAAAAGATATGAATCTGAAACAAATTGCAATAAAATGATTTAAAATTAATGTGAAAATAAATCAAATCTTTAAAATTCATGTTAAAAAGTGACTCAAAACAATCACACTCATACATTATTGATTAAAACTAAAAATTAAGTTATTTACTTCCAAACTGTTTTACTTCTTACAAAACTATTGGTAGCCAGTGTTTGAAAATAACCTAATCTGTAAACAATTTTACCTATTCCATGATCTAAGCTATTTGCAAAGGAAAATTAATATTCATATATTTTTCATGGTATTTATCAGGGGCCACAGTATAGTCCTAAATACTAATGATAACTTTGTCTAAGTTAGGTTAAAGATAATAATCCTAAATACCCCCGTCGCAGCAGACCTGCGTACTCAGCAAATTTCCAAATCAATAACATAGTAATAATAATATATGACTAGTTTGATCATTATCTGTCAATAAATATGAGTATTATTTGCCTACTCTCCATAGATTAACATGGGAAAGAGTATGCAGGTTTGCTGCTGTGAGGAACGCTGGTGTTTCTAGCTTAAACAATTAATTTTTTCAGCATTTATATCAACTTTCATCAACATCTGTCCATAAATAAAGGAGTTTGCCTATTCACTATATGATTAATATGGGAAAAGAGTATGCAGGTTTGCTGCCATGATAAACACATAAACTATGATTTTTAAGCATAAATGGATAGACCTCAACCACATGAAGCTAAATATCAAGTTTTATCCAAAAATATTGGTTAATATGGGAAATATTAATTTTTCCCTATCCTCCATAAGATTAACATTGGAGCCCCACAATACAACGTACTGTGTTTAGATTTTTTAATATCTCGGTAACCGTTCGAGATAGAGAAAAACTTTAAGGAACTTAATTGTGTAGTTTCTTAAGCTGATTTCAATGGTGAAATATAAAATTAGAAATTTTTAAAAACTACATGTGAAAAACGCAAAAAAACCCATTTTGGGGTACAAAACCCCCCCAAACTACCCGTTCCCATTGACCGATATGTCTGGTTTACGAACTCGTCCAAGCATTTGTAGGAATACACGTCACTACCAAATTTGGTCTCGATCGGACCATTTTTACGAGAGTTATCGTGTTCACAGACACACACATATATATATATATATATATATATATATATATATATAAATTTTAACGACTATTGTTTTTGGACTCTGGGCACCTAAAGAAGAAAAAATAACATGGTCCCGGGCTTAAGTCTCGCCATGAGACCTACGGTAATAGCTTCTTCCCTATGGGAAATTCGCTAAAACTGAACAAATGAAGGGGTTGAAAACTTTTAATGCAAGTAAACCTATCCAAGCCATTGAACCATATGTGAACTTTAGTGGACTACATTTAATAAAAAAATCAAATTTCATGAGAACATGAAACAGACCTCTCTTCCCAGCGTAGAGCAGGCTGCAACATTGTCTTATTGTGGTGGTTGTTGACCAAGAAGGTGAGGATGACAGCGGTTGCTTGTTCGTACGGAGCAGTCATCGTCAGACTCTCGCCCGGCTGCAAGAAGCCTCCGAGGGCGATGGCTGGGTCCACAGGACCGCCGTACGGGGCAAGACATTCAGGACTGTAGGCATTTCTGCGGGACAGGTATAAGCCAGTTAGATCAATCAACATCATAAATAATCAAAAGATTTTTTTTTTAATCTTGGTGTAAATAGAAATACTCCTGTTGCAGCAGACCTGCGTACTCGGTGAATTTCCAAATCAATAATCTAATATCAATAATCAATAATATTATAAAGAAGAGGTGGTTTCTGTATGTTTGTGGGTTCGTTTATGGGTTTGTTGTGGCAAGTAAAAGCGAAAAATACTGAACCGACCGGTTTGAAATTTTACAGAAAGATATATCTTAAACTCATGCAACACATAGGCATATTAGTTCCCTTAAAATCCCCTCGGGCTACGCCCCATGAACGTCATAAGTTTCAATGTTTACATTTTCAAAGAATGAAAACATAAAATTACTTGAATGTCAACAGCTGTGAACAATAAAATTTGACAGTTCGGGAAGAAGAAGAAGAAGAAAGAGCTGCCGTGACTGTCCTAGGTTTCAATGTGTACATTTTCTAATGACAACATCCATTTTCACTATATTTTGACAGTTCGGGAAGAAGAAGAAATAAAGTTGATTTTTCATATAAACTGCTGGATCGAAATTAGTGAATTATTTTCTTTCCCGATGACTGTCTTTATTACATTAATCCTTATCCTCTCCCAATATTTGACAGATGTTACTTTGTCATGTTGTAGACACTTGTGTTTTGCCATTTTGTAAACAATGAAGAATTAATTAACAATAACTTAAATGTATGAGAAGAGCCAACACCCCTCAGCCTTTTTAACCCGTGTGAAGAACAGGTACTTTGGCTAGTAATATATAACAGGTTTGATTATATCCGTGATAAGTAAATTTTCCTATTTTACAAAAGATTAACATGGGAAAGAGTATGCAGGTTTGCTGCTGTGAGGAACACTGAAAGTCGAAAAACTAATCGCTATTAGTCCACAACAATGCCACTGCATTGTGACAAATAAATCAACAAAGTAGACTTTCATCCTATCTCTGAAAGATTATTTTGCAGTAGCTTTCTGATGCTCCAACATTTGTCTCTAAATTATTTGTCAGTATGCTCAATAAATACCAAGCTAAATAAGAATAGTACGAAATCAGGTGGTGTAGAAAGTTGCCACAAAAGTTGATGCAACTGCCAACCTTGTAAAGTAAAATAGTAAGAAAATTGAAAATTGACAAGTGGTTCAATGAGGTTGGTATTATTTTATAGCAATTTTTTTCCAAAAATCCCAATTGGTCCTAAAATTTATCTTGGGATAAGTCATAATTCTTGTTTGGAAACCTATACAATCAAGCCAAACAATTTCAAAATCGCATATTAATAAATACCACAATAATTATGTTTGACATCATAATACACCTGAGTCCTGGTAATCCGAACAGCCTGATGGGGAAAAAGGTTACTGAGTTTAAATTAAAAACCAATCTTATTTATAACATTTTAATCTACACCATGGTTACACTAATTTTATATTACCGCGTACACAATGTTAATAATATACAATGACTCACTTTTTGGAACGTAAGAATTCAATTATCGTCATATAACATAACAAAGAAATCCTGTTAGCCAAGTTGCGCCATCGTCTCATAACATAAACATCAAGCATTCGGATATAGCAGCACACTGATGCTTGAGATAGCGTAGAGAGATGTCTAGCTACACTCACAGTACATCACAATAGATTCAATTCCCACGGTCTGACTTTTTATTTCTGCTGCTTTTCAGCCAACTACTTTTTGAATATTTGAGTTCATCTCCAGCAATGATCGTGATAGCGTAAAAAGTAGGCCTACAGATGGAACTGTTTACCCATTGTTCGTTTTTATGTGTCAATGTGTGTGTCGTGTTTTATATATAATGACGAGCACATAATGGAGAGAACATCTCCGCAAGAATAATTGAGGCCGTTCAGACAAAACATCTAGTGTTAAACCTATACGTGAACTATGATAAGAGGTAAGTTAATTGCTCTAAATATACCATTCGGGTCTAAAATAATGGACTTTATTAGTACATTTAATGAACTTTACACAGCATTTTCGGATAATCCGAAGAACTCGGTAATCCAAATAGGGTTTGGTCCCAATTAGTTCAGATTACCGGGACTCTGGTGTAATCAGAATTGAAATAGATGTGGAGTTAACATGATACACATAAAAAATGTCAATTAATTTATTTTGTTAAAAAACTTTTTAACTGATCGCTTTATTGTAATTCAGAAGCGGAGCAGCGTGTCACATCCCAGGCTAGCCAGAGGTGATAGCTCATGATCTGACAAAAGGAGTCACTAGTTTTCGAGTTACTGAACCAGTTACTCTTAAACTGAAGCATTAAGTTCTTTTACCTTGAATTAAAAATAATAAATAAGATTAATTATTATGATTTAGCAAGATTTAATTAAGCGTGGTTGCAAACTCACTGTGAGCACTTGATGAAGTGGTCGAGGTAGTTGACAGTCTCATCCTGCGGGTCCACCTTGTTGAACTCGTCTAGATCGTTCTCCCAGTAACCCCATATACTCTGGATGACACACTTCGACACTGTTGTCGGACCCGTAAATGGGGATGTCAATGGTGCAAAACAAATTTTCTCCAGGCCTTCACCTTCCCTCTGGCCAATCTGAGGAATTAATTTACATAACAGTTAAAATATTTGAAAGCATTAAAAATGGTTTTTACCTAATTAACCGATTCCCGTCGGACAGACCGGTCGACGCCTGAGGCCCTCCGGTCTGAACTAAAATCAAGCCTTGTCCAATACTACTGCGCATCACTATGGTAGCTTGATAGATAGATTTAATAGTAACTTCATAAATTATATGTTTTGATTTCTTTGCCCTGTTACTTATACCCTTTAACTCCGTATACAATTACTTTTAGCAAAAAAATTATTACTGTACTTTTTCACCAGTTCCGTAAATGGTAGGCTTAGAAGCAAGTACATACTGTTGTTTCATCTAGACTTATTTTGTATTCAAATGATTCCTTTATTTCACTTGGCACATATACTTCTAGATACCTGCAGTAATAAATAGTTAATGATAAATTAAAAAAAATCATTATTACTGTATTTTTATCAATAAATATAATCACTGAACGAATTGTGAGAACGAGAAAATAATTTACTGTCAACACAGAACATATACATTCATACATTTTTATACTACACATTTATTATTATTCAAATTATATACATTATTAACATAGATATGTCTTAGCTCTAGGGTGAGTGTTGGTAATTTTTGCGACCAAAAATCAAAACAGTGATGTCATTTGGTTAGTGACTTCATATGGTTAGTGATGTCTTAGATTAATTGTTAAGAATATCATTGTATAGTACCAAAACATTGTCATGAAAACAGTAATTGATTGAAATGCACTTATAGAAATAAAAAAAACAAAAAGTAAAGTTTGCCGTCCAGATACCAACCGCCCGGTCGTACTCGCGAGTGAAAGTGACCTTCCATATATCGATTGCCTGCTCTTACTCGCTCATAAAATCTACCGTTCAGATATCGACCCAGTCCTCAAAGGGTTAAATAACTCAATGTAATAAGTCAAAAACACATTTATTTGATTTTAAATTATAAAAATACTATAATAACATAAAAATATACTAATTATAACACCCCCAGCCCACCCTGATATGTTACGTTTACTTGTGCCAGTCATCAAAAAACTTACACATGACACATAACTCTGGCTGGTCCTCACACTCAGTGCAATTCAAACGACCCTTTTATGGATATTTCTCTTGCTGCATTCGCGGCACCTTTTAATTTTTACGCTTGTGCCGCAACTTGTCTTTTCGGTCATTCAACAAAACCGTATTTACTATTACAAATACAAAATATTTACACAAAACATATTTTTCTACAAAAAATATGAATCAAAAACTGACACTGCCAAAAATGAAAGAAATATACCTCGCTACGAGCACAATAATAAACAAAGGCACCGGAGAAGAGCTGGCAGCTTACTGACGTATCTAAGCAACAATGGAATGGTGGAAACGGTTATGTACACGTACACTAGGGTAGAGGCTGACTAGGCAACGATTGTTGCCACCCGCAACGAACAAATTCGCTCACCTTACCACTTTTAGGACACCAAACCTTGATTAATTGTTAAACAATATAACTACAGAGCATAAATTTCAGGACTATTATAACTCTATTACTGTATTTTTCCATTAAATGAAAGATATAATTATTCAGCTCGTCTTACAATAATTAGTAAAAACAAAAAAACACAAGACATGCCCCTCTCTTAACCATACAATGATTAAAGAAGCAAAAAATTTATCCACTGCTTCTTTTGTCTGTACGCTTAATCCCAATTAAGCCAACAAATGCCGTCAACTTCCACCCAAGCCGGTCACCGTTTATCTAAGGTGGGTCCTCCCACCATTGTACTACACATTTAGAAGCCAAATTGGAATTGCTCATAGTGGGAATTCGAAATGGCGAACTTCCTGTATGGCTTAAATCCTTTATGGCCGCTCGTCAGCTAGCGCCCCAGACCACTACACCAAGTACCACCGTCGGAGAAAGCGCTTAGTTACGTAATGAAACATACCCTACTGGAGATTGATCACACTCCTTGATATAGTCCACGTCCCCGGTCCAAGGTAGCAGCACCTCCCACAATGACATCATAGTCTAAGAAGTTCCCTAAGTTGACGAGAGATACCACTCCCTGCCACTTATTTTTTAATTTGTAAAAGCGTCGTGATCACGACTTTAGCAGTTTGAAGATTTAATGGCGTATAGGTCATCTTGAAATACCCTTACCCTTTCTATACTTTCTTGAAGATTTCGTACTTCTAAGAGAAACTCTTTATGAAATACTGGTCCGAACTCTACGTGGCCATTGGAGGTGTTGTGAATGAACTGGAAAATAAAAATAAACTAAAATAATTACGCTATTTAATTTACTCCTTCTACTTCTATATTCCATGACTACCAGGTTTATTACTATATTGTAACTCAAACTCTTAATTCAGTTTGTAAAATTACAAAATTGTAAAGTTCTAATTTCAGATCAAATTTCCCATTTTATTACAGTTAATGATAGTTTAATAATTATTTTTCCTCATTGAGTATTGGACATTCCAATTATAATTTTAAATTGTTGTTATTAACAACATAACTGCATTATACATAAACTTTGACCATAAATCATTTTCATTAATTATTCATCTTTACAATATACAAGCATATTTTTAACCTGGTGCATATTTTAAGGCGAATCTGAGTGACAGGTGAATGAGATGTGTTGCAATTGATTGTTAACTTCGCCTGGTAACTAAGACCTGCTGATTCATTTTGCCAGACTTTTTTGGAGAGGAAGTTCATTATCTTTTAACCCCACAACATTGTAAAGAATAAAAGATAATAACAGAAAGAACACGATGAATGGATGCTCGTGATCATAGTCGGGTCATTCAACTAACCTGGATCAATGGCCGAACACACAATGGCCAGGTGACCTTGTCTTGGTTCGACTGTGGACCAAGTGAACAGTTTGGATTGATAACAAAGGTTCTCTGTGCACGCTTTGTTCAACATCAATGAACACAGCTTGTCTTCAAATTAGACCAGCCAAAGATTTTAAGCTCAAAACCAAAAGTCCATGGAGGTCTTTTTATATTTTGCCATAGTAGTCTTTAATAAAGATCAATGAAAATAAGACCGAAGTCACATAAATATATTTATTATTGATTTATAGTGGCAAGAAATATGCAGGATGAAATCAATTATGCCTCTCAACCAACTCTACTATGTCAACACAATACATATAAACTGTTATTGTTTAAGGACAGCACACAAAAAAACCTACAAAATAGACAAATTTTTGGGCTTTGTGTTTGCTTTGTAATATATACATCCAGGATTTTATTTGGCTAGAGATTCTATAATCCAGCCACATTCACAGTCACATTGATTACCATCAAAATATTCAACCAGTAAAACTGCTAAACTTGATAGTCAATCAATCAATATATTTTATGTGTTCTTAATATATAAACTGTATGAGAGTAAATACATTAAATAGTGCTAGGAAAAAATTCTATTTAATCCAACATAACCAGGGCTGCCCTAGGCGCCTGGCCAATGGGGTGACGGAACCAAGGGGAAATCTCCGTATTATAAAGATTGAAACGCTTTCCTATAAATTTGTAGACTTGCTTCATAAACAATAAAAAACATTTATGTATCCATTGTATTTCTTTAATGGCAAATTAATTAATTGAGTGGGAGCAGACCAAAACATCGCCATGAGCACCTATTATCCTTATGGTGGCCCTGAAAATAACACAGGTTCGTAAGGTCCATTACTATTTCTGATTTTGTGAACAATCTTAACCTGGACATAGAGTTAAAGTTCTCACATGAAATGTTTCACTCACATTTTCCAATCCAACAGCATGAATGATGACCTGTTCAGTTCGATAGAATGGCTCGAAATTAGTATCGAAGAAAGTCTTCTCCTGTCGGCTGCGGGAAGATGGAGAGGCCCATAGTTCCACTGGGTCTGTGGTTAGACGGAGATAGAGAACACCTTGACCCAGAACCAGCACTACGCACACCCCGACCAACAGAGTGCGCCATGGGTGGAGTGCACACGCTGCCAACATAGCAAACAAATTAAGACTTATTTCGATTAAAAAATTTTTAATGTTGTTTAGAGATGTATTTTTTTTGTATGCAGTGTCCACCATCTTATTAGTTTGTATTGTTTCCGTATTGTGTGCTTCTGTATTTTATTTAATGTTGTTAAATAACATTTTGTCATTGAAAACAAAGATAATTGAATTAGAAACCAAAGTATGGTTTCTTTTAACACTTATGGTGACATTCCTAAAAGGGAAGTGGCTATTTTATAGGTGTACAAAAACAATGATTTGGTCAAAAAAGAACCCCAACCATGCCAAGAATGCCCAACCTGAAGGTTGCATTTGCCTGTTTATATATTTATGAACTATTAGTCCTAGTTTATAAATAGTTCATATTTTTTATATACAAGTAGTATAATTTATTTCCATGTCATTTTTGTTCCTTTTGCAGATAAGATAAAAAGGGCAATAAAATAAACATGATTTTTTGAGATGTAACTTACAATATAGTTTTTGTATTTGCTCATCAATTTTCACACAACTGATTTTACAGTATGACTCTGAACAATTGAATCGAATTATAAGAGTGGGAACAGTGCAAATGCAAGGATGCTTGCAACACAACATAATGAGGCATCATAGCAGCGCAAAGCAAAGGCGTGGAGACAGTGATAATCATAATCATAATCATAATCTTTATTTCGTGAATAACAAAAGTTATATGAAACGTGTCAATAGTTACAAATATTACAAGCAATAGTTACAAGCAGTCTATAATAATTTACAATAACATTAATTCAATCAATATTAACAAAAAAAATAACAAATATTAACAACAGTTTTACACTAAACTCTGGCACAGTCTGAAAGGAATTCCTTCACTGAGTAGGGGCACTTCTCAAGCAACATAAATTTTAATTTTCTCAAAAATAATATGGTGTTTGAAATTTTTTTCAGATACAGAGGCAGCGCATTATACAACCGTTGGGCAGAGTAATGAATACCCTTTTCGAGAATTGTCAGTCTGTGAATAGGATGTACCAAATTACTTTTATGGCGAGTGTTATAGTGATGTCGGGCAACATTGCATTCAAAGAGATGAGGATTGTTTTTAAAGAAAGACATGACTTCCAGAATATACACACCTGGAAGAGTTAAAATATTTAGCTGTTGAAAGAATGGTTTGCAATGATCACGGACTCCTGCTTTACAGATGATCCGGACAATCCGTTTCTGAAGCCTGAAAACCCTTTGCATCTCACTTGACGATCCCCAAAAAACCAATAGCATATTTCATCCTACTGTAAACATAAGCATAATAAATTTGAAGAATGGTTTCCATATTCACAACAGGCATCAGCACCTTAAATGCAAACGTGAGGGAGGATAGTTTGGAACAGAGAGTGTCAATGTGCTTTGACCAGCAGAGTCCCTTCTCTATGGTAACGCCAAGGAGGGAAGCAGAATCTGAAGGTATGACTCCATTTACATCGAAACCCTCCAAATCTCGATTTGCTGGAGAGAAAACCATCACCTTGGTTTTCTCTTCATTTAGGTGGAGACCATTTGAAGAGAACCACTTATTGAGGCTGAAAAATTCCTGATTCATTGCAGACTTTATCCCATCTAAATCTCCTGAGAAAGACAGAGCAGTTGTATCGTCAGCATAACACACAATATGAGATTTCATATTGTTCGGAAGATCATTCAGATAAACCAAAAATAAGAAGGGGCCTAATATAGAGCCCTGAGGGACTCCTGAGGACACCACCATCCAATTGTCCTCAATGCGTCCACCATTTCTTATAGAAACCACTTGCTTTCTATCAGCAAGGTATGACGACAAAAGAGACAAAGCAGAACTCTGAAGCCCATATCTCTCCAGCTTATTCAAGAGAACGGTATGATTAATACAATCAAACGCCTTGGATAGATCGCAGTATATTGCACCAACACACCGCGATCCATCCAAAGCTCTCAAAACAGATTCGATGACATCATTGATGGCGCTAGAGGTTGAAAAGCCTTTCCTGAAACCGAATTGGGATGCAGTCAGAAGTGAATGAGAATCAAAATGATACTGAAGCCTAGTCAAAATAAGTGTTTCAAAAACTTTAGCGAATGACGATATCAACGAAATCGGCCGATAGTTAGAAATTTCAGTTTTTGAACCCTTTTTATGGATTGGACGCACAACAGACAATTTTAGATTATCTGGGAAAATTCCATCCTGAAACGATCTATTAATGATGTTCACTAAAGGGAACTGTATCGAATTTGCACAACCCTTCAGAACTCGGGAAGTTACACCATCCCATCCACTAGATGTTGAGTTTTTCAATTTTGATATTACATGAAGAACCTCTGCTTTATTTGTTGGGAGAAAGACAGACATGGGATGATCTCTTGATAAACAGTGTACATTAGTTTGATCTACATAATCCAGAGCCGCATTTAGACAAGCCTGCCGATTATTCTGATTGCCCACAGAATTTTTTTTTTCATGATACATTACGGAGATGTCTTTACTATTATTATTGCAAAAAAAACTTGTATTGTGCATAATTTTTTCCATTATTAATACTTTTGGTTGACCTAATATAATGATGATGTTATATTGACAGAATTATTTTTAGAGATTACAGAGGTTTGAAATACAAAAGTATAGTTTTTAGGATGGAAAACTGATTTTTACTTGTCACATATCAACACTACAAATTTAATGATAACTTAGGTAATTTAATATACTGTATGTAATAATCAATACCGTATGTAATAATCAATAATCAATACGGTAAGTATTATTGAAGTTTTCATGACTGTTGTGTTATAATATTTAAATGGTGGCAGTTTTGCAAAGTATATAATTTAGAGTTCCGTATTGATATGACTAGTTAATGATGAAGGAGAATGGCGGATGAAAAAAACAAGAGGGTTACAAGCCTTACACTAGGATCCTGTTGTAATAACTCTGATAAAAGCTAAAATACAAGGTTGGTTAGGAAGGGAAAATGTGAAGAGAAGAATGCAAAAAGACTTAAGGAGGTAAGCGCTGCTCTACCAGCTGGAACACATCCACTGGGGAGACCCAAAATGAGATAGTAAGACCAAGTAAGGAAAGATATGAGTCGGTGTTGTGGGACATTGGAGATGGTAGCAGAGAGAGAGAGAGAGAGAGAGAGAAAGTTGTGAAAGAGGCTTATCTACAAGGTGAAGTATCAACTTATATCCCCATTTGATGTGCCCCAGCACTAAGTAAGTAAGTAATATCGATATGGCAGTTTTTAAGTATTTTTCCCTTCAAAATTTAAGCCAGGAACTGGCAGTCAGTAATCTTGTAATGGCGGCTGTTTTTTACATGATTTTTAAGGGTTTAAAGAATTAAAGGTCAAAATTTATGTATTTTATACTTAGTGTTTTATATGATTTATTTAGTATTTTCTGCTGAATAATGTCACATAGAGTAATTTCCTTTATGTAGAACTATAAAATGATTACATTTTCAACTAAAACAAATTTTTTACTTTAAACTTTTATAGGCCACATTTAAGAGGAATAGGCTCTTTGAAATCAGAAATGAACAAAAATTAAATTTTGGTCTTCCAGTGGAATAGTTTCTAGAATCAAGAACCAGCTAATTTCCAATAAGAAGGATGACTCACAGTGCCCCAGACGTTCAAATGATTCTTGGAGTAGCTTGTCCAACTCAGCACCGATTTTCTCGTAAAGTGAAGCTGGGTGGTTTGCTGTTGGGTTTACAACTCGAGCGATTCTGTCGGCATTGTCACTGTTTATGCCTGAAAAATCATGCTCATGTTGTTAATGGGATTTAAAACTAAAATCATTGTTGATATAAAAAATGCAAAATGGTGTTTGAATACTGATTTTGTAACATATTGAAAAACATTTCTGACAAAACTTTATAAAGAGTAATTTTTATACTTTACACATATGCAAGACTGATGAGACCGCAGGATGACCTCTTACGTTTTTTTCATTTAAGTCATTATAAAAACCTTATTTTGTATTTGTAAAGGCATATACGTTGGTCTGACAAGTTATTAAATTAAAAAAAAAACATTTTCATCAGCATGTTAGTGATGGTAAAATGGAAAACAGAAAAACAAGTTAGAAAGACTTAGTATTCCTCAGCAACAACAATACAATGCCAACAAAGTAAAAGTCAGTGAAATAACTTGTCTGGTTGCTTTGATGCAACCAGACAAGTTATTTTAAAGCTTCTGACTGTGTTGAAATTAGACAAAGATGTTTTAGTAAAAAAAACCTAGACAAAAAATCATGATATTTACCAAATTATAAACAGTAAAAAGCACATTTCCTTACAAAAATACCCAAGGAAGCAAATTAAAAAACTGTGATGCACCTGATTCCAAAAGACCAAACTCTACATTAAGCAACTACACACAGACTACAAATTGATCGAAGAAGACAGACATGTTAAAAAAATAAAAACCTAAACCAAGTTAGTGGCTCTAGATTGATTAAAAACGTAAAACGAGTACTTTACACGTACTGGACCGCTTTGATTGCAACGGACTGGTTTCCTCATCGTGAATGACAGGGTTAGAGTGGTTCCTGCGGCCAATAGTGTTTCTAGAGTCTTCATTTGAAGATGCTCCAAGCCCCGCTGCAAATAAACTTATGTAGATTTTAATTCTCTCAGCTATGACATCGGTTGGCTTTCAAGAAGGTGTACCACTAGTAGATAAATTGTAAAGTAAAATCCAACCATTGATAATAATTAATATTAAAACATTTTTTAAACATAGGATACTTTATTAATGAACTAGGAATGGTCAAATTAAAGTTGATTTAAAAAATTCTAAATAATTTCATATTGTTGGTCATATTGGGCCTTCAATATTATGCCTGTAATTTGTAAAATATAGCCCAAAATATAAAAAATTGTTTCAGTCATACTTTGATGTTTTGTGGAACCAAAAACGTAAAAACATCCTTTGACTTCAACGATTGTTTTTTCAGTCAATACCTCTCATGAGGTGAATTTCCCTTTTCTGTAGGAGAAGGATGAGTTTAAGTTGCAGGCAGAAAAAAAAACATCATGGCTGTAGGTAAAGTGTGACTC
Organism: Nephotettix cincticeps; assembly: GCA_023375725.1. NCBI lineage: Eukaryota > Metazoa > Arthropoda > Insecta > Hemiptera > Cicadellidae > Nephotettix > Nephotettix cincticeps. The sequence goes on along the minus strand of CM041790.1, from coordinate 28,308,890 downwards.
AAATAGAGCGTGGTAAGCAGTTTTTGTCGTGGCTGCATCACTGGAGTGTTGTATGCGCTTCACGACGTAGAGACTGGTGTTTAGTTTGATAGACAAAGTGTCAACGTGCTGGTTCGATGACATTTTCCCATTAATAGTTAAGCCATGGAACTTAGTTTTTTTTCCACATCGGGAAATGTTTCTATTTGACCCTGTTTGTTGCCAAAAGTCATTTGATTCGTTTTTCTGGTGTTCACCGCTAAGTCGTTGTTAAGTTTGTGTTATGTTAGTTAGCTTTTTGACTAGTTTCAGCCATAATAAAGATGAGTTATGCTCAATATGACAGATAATGGGTAATATACCTAACCAACTAACAAACATATCCCTTCTCTCTTTCTTTCAAAAATAAAAGAAACATCATTTTAACTGATAGGTGTAAAACTGATTCAGTCCTTTTTTCCACACACATTTGTCTATTTAAATCACTCTTTAGTTAAGTTTTTAGCTGGTCTTAAAGTTTATAACAAAATTATTCTATAAATTTACTGTATTTCTAAATAAATATATTTTTTAAATTATTACTAATTAATTTTAAAAATTATGTTAGTTAATAATTTGGATCCTTTCAAATGCACATGTATTTTAAACTATGTAACAGATATTAAGATTCAAAATAAAACCCTTATTGAGAAATTTTAATTTTTTATTAGTTTAAGGATTTTAAGGATTGAACTACCCATAAACAAGAAAGACTGGACATATTGCTAAATTACAAATGTAACATTGATAAACATCTGACCATTATTTAGTGTGTTCTCAGAGTCAAAGCACAGATAGACGACAATATAAAAACTCTTTCTGTGTGAAATTTGGGTGAAAAAATAGTGTTTCCAAATGCTATGTAAAGGGGAAGAAAGTAAAAATAATAAAGTATACTAACAAGAAGACAAGTAATAGATAAGACAAGAGTCAAACATGGTATATTTGGTAAGTATAGGCCTTGACTATATTTTTTTATCTTCCCACGATATATACAATTAATTGTTAGTCAACATAACTTGTAACTCCCATGCTAATCAGTTTAACTATAACATCAAACGTCACAAATAGTGTTAATGACACCCAGAGAGGCAGAAGCTTGGTCACAAAAACTTTGACTATAATTCATTGGTTAATTTTATATGAAAAGTGTACAAAATATTAATGTGTGAATTCTATTCACAACAAGTTGGGGGCAATTTGTTTTGAACCAGAGGATAAAAGTGATCTCAAACAACAACCTGTACATTCGTAACTATGAGGGTATTATTAATTTTGATTAAAGGCCAACATGCAAGCTAGTATTACATCATCGAATGACATTGACATAAGAATGTTAATCATATCAAAGTTCTAATTCTCGTCGTGCTGTTAATGGAGTCAAAAAACATTAACAGATTCAGATGCTTAGAAACTCTAATGAAGGATTGCCTGGTGAATTTCAGATGACGGATCAGTTCGAGGACCTCAGATTCCATAAATAATCTTGCGATCTCCTCCAACATGTCCTGGTGGTATTCAACACGTCTATTAATTTTTATAAAAAAGCTACTGGGTGTATCATATTGGAATAAAATATGTGCACAATAATACTGTTTTCTAACAAAATTATTCAAACCATTTAAATGATAATTAATTGTTGATAAGAAATAGGTTTTTTAATTCCTCAAATCACCTAAAACTTTCTTTACATTTTTCACAAATTATAATGGTGTTTAAAAAATGTTGTTCAATTTTAAATATAATAAATAACTAAATCAGAAGTAAATAATTCTTAAAGAAAAACTTTAAAATGACATTCTAGACCATTGAATGTAAATAATAATGTATTGATGAAATCGATACAGCCTAAATGTTCGAGATCACAACATTTACTGTGTGCATAAAATCTTAAGTACAAAGATTTTCATAAATTAGGAAAATATCTTCAATAGTGTTAATAATAGTTATTAAGTAAATTTGAAGAACCACAATCTATAAAATGTTAAGGCTTCCACCATAGAATGAACCTCTTTTAGTTGTAACTGTCTTTTAGTTGTAACTGTCAAATTGAATAAGATTTCAATATTGAACATTTATTCGTTTACAGACATTAAATATAATTGCAGTTTATGCTACATGATTTTCCAGCAAAAAGTGCAGGTTCATGATATTGTTGAAAACATAATTACAGTTTAAATAGAGGATTTATTGCTTGTCATAATAATTACACTATAACTCTTCCAACTAGTTTCATAATAAGCTGGGCATTAAAATAAATGAGTGGAGTAAATAATAATGAACTTCAGTAAACTTAATACTGTCAAATCATTCAAAACTTGAAAAAAAATAGCAACTGTTTGCTGTTGTTGGCTGTTTGATGTTTGCTAGGGAAATATGCCAAGGAGAATCAGTGTTTGTGCCTAACCTGGCCATACATTGACGTTGACCTGTTTACTTATTTATATAATTCACCTTCAACTTTTTGTGCTGCCCAGCCCAATTGTAAATTCAAATACTGGTTGAAAAATGATAGAGAAGGACATGAATCATAAGAAATAGGATTTGTTCACTGACTTTTTAACCTCCGAGTAGAAAGAATAAGAACGTTTTTATTAAGTAACAGAATATATTTCTTTGCTCTCTGAATCCATACAAAAGAGGACTTAATTAACCCAGAAATTTCCTGACAGTAATCTGGTCATTAACCCCCCCCCCTGGATGGTAAAGGCGCTTCAGCGCCTCTTTATCGTGAATATATTTAACGATGAAGAGTCAAAAAATTATAAATACATATTACGTTCAACAGCTACGCCACTTGGAGGGTTAACATATTTCCATATGTTTTTGAAGTAGTCTAAACAGCTGCAATAATAATAATTTACATCACAAAGTGGTAGTTTTTGGTACGCAATCACGTTTTACGAGGAAATATTATTAAGTGTGATTAATTAAACCTTTTTAGATTGGTTTTGATAGTTGGTTTCACCTTAATTTTAACATTTAAAACTAACAGCTGATATAGAAAACTAAAACTAAAACTTTGTATTTCAAATTACAACAAACCATTTCTTTTGGATCAATACCAATCAATAAACAACACTATTGCAAGAATATAATACTTTTGAGATTATATTTATATGAGTATATCTTTTTCAGTTGAAATAATTTTGAGGTTAGTGTACCACGAAATTAACCGATTTTTAATTTTATTGAATAACTAATAATATATTATTACATACTGAGTACAGACCTAATAAACTGTATCAGTGAACAGACATATACGTTTTCTCTTTAAAAGTAAATTAAATAATGCATACCTTTAAGTTCCAGCGAAACAGAAGGACATGAATCATAAGAAATAGGATTTGTTCACTGACTTTTTAACCTCCGAGTAGAAAGAATAAGAACGTTTTTATTAAGTAACAGAATATATTTCTTTGCTCTCTGAATCCATACAAAAGAGGACTATAATTAACCCAGAAATTTCCTGACAGTAATCTGGTCATTAACCCTCCCCTGAATGGTAAAGGCGCTTCAGCGCCTCTTTATCGTGAATATATTTAACGATGAAGAGTCAAAAAATTATAAATACATATTACGTTCAACAGCTACGCCACTTGGAGGGTTAACATATTTCCATATGTTTTTGAAGTAGTCTAAACAGCTGCAATAATAATAATTTACATCACAAAGTGGTAGTTTTTGGTACGCAATCACGTTTTACGAGGAAATATTATTAAGTGTGATTAATTAAACCTTTTTAGATTGGTTTTGATAGTTGGTTTCACCTTAATTTTAACATTTAAAACTAACAGCTGATATAGAAAACTAAAACTAAAACTTTGTATTTCAAATTACAACAAACCATTTCTTTTGGATCAATACCAATCAATAAACAACACTATTGCAAGAATATAATACTTTTGAGATTATATTTATATGAGTATATCTTTTTCAGTTGAAATAATTTTGAGGTTAGTGTACCACGAAATTAACCGATTTTTAATTTTATTGAATAACTAATAATATATTATTACATACTGAGTACAGACCTAATAAACTGTATCAGTGAACAGACATATACGTTTTCTCTTTAAAAGTAAATTAAATAATGCATACCTTTAAGTTCCAGCGAAACAGACTAAAAATACTTACAATCGTTAATAAGCACCAGAAGTTTCTGTTGAAAATTAACAGCAACAAGAATGACTGAAGAAGTAACGATGAACACAGCGGCCATTGCTACATAGAGGCATGGTAGCCCCGCCACCAGACAATGTTTGGCAGGGGGAGGGAGTGGAGGAGCAGAGGGACAACTGGCTTCACAGTCCATGCAACTGCATGCACCTAGGTTTTCCTGCAATAGGGGCGAATGGTTATTACAGAAAAAATACACACTTAGGTATTATGACAATAATACCAGACAGCTTAGCGGGAGAGGTATAGGTGGAGCAACATACAAAGTGGTTAACGAGTAAGTACAAACACAAAGAACGGAAAAGAATACATTTCAAAACTCTTTAGAGGTTCACAAGTTGTGGAATAATGCAAGACTGTAAAACTTCATTCTATACATCAGCCAGCTAAATTATGATATTTCATGTTCAGGAAGTGACAGGAAACGGTTATAAAAGCAAGTCATCAGCAGCTGCAGTTATTACATCTAAAATTCTTTAGATATCTCCTTAAATAAAAAAATATACGTCCTTTAAATAGATTCATATGATTAAGTTGACTGACAAGCCAAATGAACAATGAAGTCTCACATTATTCCACATCTCAAGCGTGAGATCATGGATTTCGATAGACTTTGACTTTGAATGCAGTAGCTTAAATTTAGTATTTTCTGGATGATGAAATAGCATAGATTGGAATTTACTTGATAAGTGATTAAAATTACAATTTAAGGGAAGTACCTAATAATGATTCTTATGGCCTTAGGACTGTTAGAAGAAAACAAATATATAAGCTACGTGTATGTCTCAAACTCTGACTTGAAACCCTGTTACGTATAAAGTGTCAATCCATTATTTATTGCTTGTCGACTGCAAAACTGAATAATTTTGACATTCTAAAAAGTGAATGATCTGCTTTCACTGAAGCTATTTGATTTTCAATTTCTGATTGTGACACACAGTCTGATTCTGGGGCTTTAATTAGTAGACATTATGTTCTCTAATCTAGCAGAACATGTGGAATGCAAGAGGAAACTTAACTAATGGAACAAATATTTCAAGGATAAATAATCCAAAAAATAAATAATATGTGTATTTAAAATAACAAATTCAGTCTTGCCTATATACTATTACCTTTGACTATAATTTTAAAATGGATAGTCAAAGCTATTATTTTCCAAACACATAAAACCTGTAGACCTATTACATAATGAAAATTATAGTAAACTAACAGTGCAAAACAATTAACTAGAGAGGTTTACCCACAACATACATGATTAATGGTAAAACAGAAATATATTGAGTACTAAATAATAATTCGTATAGTAGAGCACCCTTAGAGTAGGTTCCAGTATTAACCCTTTGAGGACGTGACATAAAAATATTTTTTCAAAATTTTTGAACATGCTAAATTTACACATTTGCAATGAAATGCTGCAGGTCAAAAAGGGCATATTTGAAAGGTTTCACAAAAAAGTCATAACTTCTCTTTGGTAGTAGGTTATTTGTTTTAGTCTCTAAATGAAGGCAAATAAATTGTCTATTAATAAAAAATTATGTATAATGCAGAAGTAGAACACTTTGTATAAACCCCCCTCGAAAAAAATTCAAAAATGTTAATATTTTTTTACATTTAACAATAATTCTAGAAAAACTAGAAACATTTATTGTATTGGAAACATCATTATTATTTTTACAGTAAGCATTTTTTGGCAATAAAATTCACACAAGAGTCTTAAAACAGCATTATTACTATATTATCAAGTGCATATTATTATTAGGTATAAAATCGTATTAAAAATAGGTTGGTTTATTTGGATAAGGGCTCAGTCCCGAGGTGGCCGGATATGAGGGGTACTACCGTATGTCATGTTACCATCTGAGCCAATGACTCATCTAAAAAACAGTTTTATTATTGTTTGTAAGTGTAGTCCCCAACTTAATCATAGTTAAAAACAAGCAAAATAAACTTATAGGCTACTTGACAAGAAACTGTAAATGTGACTTACGTTGACAGGTACGTCACATGTGTACGTTTTTGGGTTTACTGCGAAATACCCAGGAGACAAATCCTCATCAGAGGTAACAGGCACATAGTCGACTTTGAAAGGCACATAGTTGTTCAAGTTAGGGTCAAACAAATAGGAAAACCACCTGTAAACGTAAAAAATATATTGAATGCATGGTTAGGATGTTAGAATAATTAGTGTAAGATTATTAAAATCCTATGCAATGACTTTCTCCACGAACTTTGCCACCTTTTACCATGCTAATCGAATATTTCATGAGAAACATCTTGATTAATCAAAGATTTACAATACTTTGTGTTGTTTTAAGTACCATAAAAATCAAAGTCTCAGCTCAAAAACCTCAATAATTTGAAATAAAACAACCGCCGCATCTCTACAAGTCGAAGTAAGGACGAGAAAGTTAAAATTGTGTGTATTCTCTATTCTCTATCCTCTATCTGTATAAAACAGTTGCAATAACATATTATATACCTTTTTAATCTACATTAAATTATCTGTAAGAAAATAGTAATATGTTTTATCTTTATTTTGGTTTTGGTGGGTGTATCCACTTGATATTGATAAACAACTTTTTTCAAACAATTTCTCAAAGTTCGCTCCCCCACAAGGCACAGAAAATAAAAATATATAGTTTTACACACTTAAGTCACTGCTATCCATTTTAAAAATGTGAAATTAACATCAGAACAACATACAAACGCAACGAGAATGTGTAACACAACCATTGTAACCAAAGCGACATAACCACGCAACAGAACACAGATAATTTAACTCAAACCGAACTCTTGACGCATAGAGTAAGCCACACAAGACAGACATCTGCGGAAAGCGCATAATCTGTAGAGTACAACAATACTATATTTAATGTAGTTTTAACCAAAAGTGTATTCGCAACATTGCTTTTTGTAAAAGCTTACCTACAGTCGATTGATCAACGAGAAACCTTCGACGTCTGGGCGGCGGCGTCGATTAATCGACGGTAAACCTTTCATGGGTTAAGACATATCCATGACCACCCCACACCCTTAGGTCTGGGGGGGTGTTGGCGATTTTTAAGATGGAAAATATGTAACAGGTTTCCATAGAAACCATCAGAGCTATTGAATTGAATTTTTAAATATAAGTGAACCAGTAATGTTTCAAAGATCTCCTAACTCATCCTGGAGTCCTGGTCATATTAAAACTCCAGCCAATGAACCTAGATCTTATGTGGTTAGTTCTGATAATTCGTACAGGAGAAATCGTGTACATTTGTTTCCTAGCAATCATGAACAAATAGGAAGTCCTGTGAGATACTAGTGTTACTAGCCCTACATTTAGTCCTAGGAACACTAATGTAACAAATTATGTTTGTGATGAAGAAGTAGTAAAGAATTTTGACTATGTTTGTTTTTGAGTTTTAAATAACATTTGTTACTACAGATGTTATATTTGTAAGATAATAGTCATACTTGTAGGGTGAGCAGCGGCTAGCGCCCCATTTGCCACACATCAGGTCCAGAGCCAGCTGACCTGAGGACGGCACTGATACTTCTCTACATGAGTCGTACGTGCGGGTCAAATAGTGATCCGCAACAAATACTTCGATCGCCATGATCACATTTGTGCCTGAAATATGAAAAAAGTCAAGGAAAAAATATAATTGTCAAAATATTTGTATATATTCATCAAATTTCTGAATTCCATTGAAAACTCACCAATAACTAACTATGGATTACACCAATCTGAAAAAGATTTACAACCAGGCCTGAAAGTGCATTTTGTTCACTTCCTGCATTGGTTTTTATTAAAATTACCGTTAAGTTGAAAAGAAAAATTTGAATAAAAGCTTAAGACAAGAAAATTGGATACTTAACATTGGTTTACAAGGCAGAAGTAATGAAAAACACTCTAAAGTCATAGTGTAGATGTAGAATAAAAGTTTATCTAAGCCTGCATTGATCATAGAAATATAGCAAAACAACTGTGACTGCATGATGTGTGCCATGATGCATACCATTTATCTCTTCCATTTCGGTAATGTTTACAAATCGGCTTTGATCAGGTGCACAAGTAAATTGACAGATGTAAGACAGGAAATTGTAGAAACAAGTCGGACATCGCGATAAGAAGTTTGCAGCCATCCGAATGTTATAGTCAAATGTAGATAACTGAGCATCATCACAGCAAACATTTAAGGGACCTGGAATCAGATAAATAAATCTTACTCTCATTCGATCACAACCAATAGTTTGTGATGACCCAAATATATCTTTTCCCTACTAAACTTAATTAGCTAACTTATCTTAATAACTTTATTTAATACTGGCAAAGACTAGTTGATTTATTTGACGGTATCATTTATCGTTAGCCCTTAGAATAAATGCAGTTAAATCAAGCAACAAAGCATACAGTTTTAACTGTATCGAATAGGCACAGATTTAGAGCACTATCCATCCATCCAATTTCCAAATTTATAAACTACGAATAACACCTATAATTATAGGAATATTTTTCACATGTAAAACTTATGAATTTTCATTTTGATGATATTCACACGTTAAATGTTTTTATATTTGAGCACAAGCTGGGTTGCGATATATATTTTTGTTCCTATTAATTATCCTGCTTATCTGAATATACACAAAACTGCTTTAGAGGATCCACTTATGTGATGATGTAGTATGTGTGTTGCATAAGTTCGCAAACAGTGACCTATTTAATGTCCAATATCTTGTGGGAGCGGAACATAAAAACATAAATTAGAGTTAATCACTCAACAATTACATAGTTGCAATGGGTCCAATTACCGTCACGAATCTACTTCCCACAAGACCTTGACAAGAGACAATTAAAGAACAAAATATCTCATCAAACTAGAGACTATGGTAAAATGGTCACAAAAGGTTTTTTATCCGTTGCAAAGTTATTTGTGAGATTGGAAACAGTATCCTTTATAAAATGTTTATATTGGTTTGCTGACAAGAATGAATAAATTACAGGCAAGAAAATTGGATCATAACATAACGCAGGTGAGGCAACACAACTGACACACACTGCATTAGTTTAGAAATTAATTAAAAAAATTTTTGCAAGGTAATAATTTTTAATTCTAAAGATAGCCTACAACTTTATAGTGACAAACATTAAAAATTCAGTTCTCTCTTGAGTAACAATAAGCATGTAAACTACCCACCATCATCAGGCACCATATGGGGACACCATTTCTTCAAAATGTTTACACTAGTAGGATTGGTCAGCTGTTTGGGAGGCCCTGAGTATGGACAGTTCAACTTGTGATTACTACCTCGTAATTTGTTTGTGTGACATTCTCCATACCACACACAGCTATAATCCTTAGACAGCACCTATAAAAGAAACAGTAGGCCTATACAATGAAGAGGACATAGTCCTATAACAGCCGCAGTGGGCCTTCAGCCCACTGGAACCTCACATCCAGTTCCAGTACAATATCCAACTCTCCTCTAAAAAATATTGCTAACGGTTAGAGATATTTTTGTAGGCAATATGGAAGTTATTTACACACTGGTTGTAGTCACAGAGGATTTAATACTTGACATTTTGATATAAATAGAAAGAATGCACACTTCAATACACTGCATTAAGCCCGTGAAAATAAAAAAAAACAGCTCTGGAATAGAAAATAAGTAGGCCTATATCTACAACTAAAAGGACCAAAACACGACATGACAAAATATCCCCGTCGCAGCAGACCTGCGTACTCAGCGAATTTACAAATCAATAATAATATAATAATAATAATAATAATAATAATAATGATATATGACAAGTTTTATCAATCTGTCGGTAAATATGAGAGTTATTTGCCTATGGAAAGAGTATGCAGGTTTGCTGCTGTGAGGTTCATTGAAAGTAGGCATTTCTAGCATAAACAATTTTTATTTTCACAATTTATACCAACTTTAATCAACATCAGTCCATAAATAAAGGAGTTTTCCTTTTTTCCGTATGATAAACATGGGAAAAGAGTATGCAGGTTAGCTGCTGTGAGGAACACTGAAAGTAGGAATTTCTAGCATAAAAAATTTTTATTTTGACCATTTATACCAAGTTTCATCATCATCTATACATAAATAAAAGAGTTAACCTATTCCCTATACTATTAACATAGGAAAAGAGTATGCAGGTTAGCTGCCATGATAAACACATAAACTATGATTTTTAAGCATAAATGGATGGATCTCAACCACATGAAGCTATATATCAAGTTTCATCCAAAAATATTGGTTCATAAGTGAAACATTAATTTTTCTTTATCTTCATAAGATTAACATTGGAGCACTAAAATACAACGTACTGTGTTTAGATTTTTTAATATCTCTATAACCGTTGAAGATAGAGACAAACTTTAAGGAACTAAACTGTGTGGTTTTTAAGCTGATTTTAATGGTGAAATATAAAATTAGAAATTTTTAAAAATTACATGGGAAAAATGCAAAAAACCCATTTTTGGGGTACAAAACCCCCCCAAACTACCCGTTCCCATTGACAAATACATCTGGTTTACAAACTTGTCCGAGCAAATGTAGAAATACATGTCTCTACCAAATTTGGTCTCGTTCGGACCATTTTTACGAGAGTTATCGTGTTCACAGACACACATACACACACACACACACACATATATATATATATAAATTTTTTATTACGACTATTGTTTTTGGTCTCTGGGCACCTAAAGACAAAAAAATAACGTGGTCCCGGGCTTAAGTCTTACCATGAGACCTATGGTAATAGCTTCTTCCCTATGGGAAATTCGCTAAAAATAAAATTAATTTGTTTTTCTTTAAATGTACCGTACTATAACATCCTGTTGTGTGTTTATATTGGTGATTATTATTGACATAAAAACTATATTAATGATAATCAATAATTAGAACTATATTCAATGAAGTTGTTATTTGAAGAGTTATCTTATTTATTATCTGTCTATTTCTAGTAACCACTGACCATGGGACCACACACTAACCTCAGCTGTAACCCTTGTGTGCAAGTCGCAAACAGGTTATTACCTTGGAACAGTTACCAATTTATTGTTTTTCCTTTTTTAGAATAACTTGTGTGTTGTAATAGCTTTATCTAATTAATAAGAACATATGTAGAACCGTAAAAATTGTATCACTTGTAAATGGAAACAATAAATTCATTCATTCAGTATGGAGTTAAAGTTCACCCTGAATATGTGACTTTAATATATAGATTTTTACCTTTGATATTTGAATCTTTTGTAAGGATTTATTTACTCTACTTTATTAATATTTTAAATTTGCTTGTTCAAAAAACATTTAAAACCTAGAGATAAAATTAGCCTTCACTTGGTGAATTTAGTATGTGAATGTGAGTTTTTTCTTCAATGCTACCTAGATGAAAAGGTACCGGACGAAATATGCATGAAGGGTTAAGAAAAAACATTGCGAGTGTGTGTATTTACCAGGTTATAAAATAATGAAAGGTACCTAGTATAAGATGACATAGTCTGTCTCAATTGTTCAAATACGGGAATGTTTTAGTGCCTCAAGTCTACATGAATACACTCATTTCTTATACATAGTTTGACTTAAAATAACTGGATAGGTCACCATTACAGAAATGTTAAAACTTAAAAATCACTTTAAAAATTTTCCTCAGTTTAAAACTAAAAAACATCTTATCTTATTATTTGGACTTTACTGATATAAAATACATTTTGAACATTTAGATCCAAGAAAACTCAATGCCAAAGTCTATTTGACATAATTGGTTGAGAGCTGGTCACGGTTGTGATTAATCAATTGAGCGAACGGAACCGGAATAGCTCCAAGGTTACTTATACCAAACCATCGACACAAGAAATCAATTGAAATTGTACACATTTTGACTAAGATGTTAGTGTAATATTCTCAAATATTATATATGTTATTGGAAACTTTCCTTCAGCATTGATCGACATAAAAATAAAACGACCTGCTTCATGACATGATAAGTCTAAATTAATTTTATGTTTGGTAATAAATATTATTTATGCACAGCTGGCTGGCTGTTACAATCTTGCTGTAACAAAATATTACACTTTTTACTAAAGATATAGGTTCGTTTAGAGTTTATTAACTACAAAGTTAAATATATATCTTGAAAATTTAATCTTTAACATTTCAGAGCTGGCAAACATTCATTAAAAATTTAAACTCAATATCCTTGTCCTATAATATAAATAAGGCAACAAACTTGCTTGCACTATGACTTTGAAAATGGCTCGACCGATTCTGTTCAATTTCAGATATAAGAAAAATTTACATAAAAAATATGTCCTAAAACCAGGAAAATTTATTATTTTCTGAAAAACTCATTTAAAAATTTTAAAAACTAACATTGGGCAAATTTGTTTCAAATAAAAAATCTCTAAAAGAGTAACAGGGGGACTGTACAATAAAATACCACAGTTGCAGCAGACCTGCAGACACACTGTCCTAGTAGCAATGATGATCGATACATACATAACATATATATATATATAAAATTATTAACGACATTTGTTTTTGGTCTTTAGTCACGTCAAAACGAAAAAGTAACATGATCCCGGGCTTAGGTCTTGCCATAAGACCTACGGTAATAGCTTCTTCCCTATGGGATATCCGCTAAAACCATAGAACTCTATTAATACTATGGTGCTAACAATAATAGAGTTCTATCGTAAAAATATATTGGGCTAAGATTTGTAATAACCCTCTATAGCCTGCGTGGACGTCTGTGACACTGTAGCCCGCGTGCGGAGTCTGACTCAACAATATCTACTTTTCAGTTATTATAATCTTATAAGCATGATAATGTAGGGGTTGTTCTATATTATGTAAATATGTATATTTATTACTATAATAACATATGGCAACTGTAAACTATGTATGTGTACACTCATTTCGATATTACAAACAATAAAATTATGTAATTATTTTGATGAAACATTATTGTTAATTTTATCCGCATAAACTTTTCTTACAGGTAACAAGAAACAAACAATTATTTTTTACATTACTTCATTTGCAACAAAGGTTTTAGAGGCAAGAATATAAAACTAGCGTTGGAGAGCTCCAGAATTAATCAATCAATCAATAGTAAATATTTAAAGAGCCAACTGGCACTATGGGAAGATTTTAAGGTGGAACTTAAAATACTTGAAAATAGATACTACTAATATAACAACTTATTTTATAGCTGATAACAAAATAAGGAAGAGGATTTACTGTTGGGATTATGACACTTGTGCAGGCGAGGTGTATAGGGTAGGGTGTTGACCTTATAGTGGCGGGGGGGCTTTCCAATGAATCATATATGATGCTACTGTACATGAGGAAAGGAGACTACAAGAAACTCCTCACACACATATTGGCTTGATAACAATATCCTTTTTAATCAAAGAAAGCCAGGGAGTCTGTGTAATCTGTCTTTACCTTTTTCTATGACCCTTAACTGTTATGTTAGCTGTTAACTCTTTTAGAAAAAAGTATTTTCATAGTTGTAATTAAAAACATCTTAGAAAAGATAATCATTAAATAGAAATAATATGCAATGTTGTGTATAAATATTATTGGTATTCATGATGATATACTTAGCAAGTTGTGTAACAAAAGTAAAAATATAAATTATTTCAATTTAATTTTCAGATTACACTCGAGGTTTTCAATAACACTGAATTGGAATTAAACTCAATAATGAACATTTGTTTTCTAATATATATATATATATATATATATATATATATATATACATATATATATATATTTTACTATATAATTATTTATTAAACAAACAATTATATACAAAGGATTCTTATCTCAATTATATAGCATTAATATAAAGTACACTTCATTCATGTTAATACCTTCAAGAATATATGTACAAACTTTCAACAATATGGTAAGGCTGAAATATGATAAAAAGTTACCTCAAATTAAGGTTCAAATATAGATGTATTGTAAAGTTATAAAATTCAGTATTGTCCAGATATTATTGTCTACTAGAGAAAGTAGATAACAGGGGTTTTTTATTTTTCTTACAGAATATAAATATGGAGACAGGGAAACAACCATTACATGTTGGGTAAAATATTTACAAGCTGATATGTTCCATAAATTACAAAAATATTTTGTTGTATACTTCCTATAGCTTGTTAAAAACAATAAACAAATTAGGTTATAAATATTTAAATAGATATAAATCAGTTGTAATTGTTCTGGAAAACACAAATAAAGGAATTCACTTGTATGTAATATTACATACAAGAATATTTGTTAAATATTGAATATGGACCCAGTCGCCATTTGTCATTGGGCTATTAATTAAAGATACTTGCTAACAACAGGTCGACGTTAGGTAGTAACAAGATCGGGGTTTGGACAGTTACCCATCAAAATGTTAAAAATACCTCTGGTGTAGAAATACACAAACTAATTAATTAACTAATTAGGAGTTAGCGTTCTTTGTACAGGCTGCATGATTAAGAAGATAGATATTATTATGGCTAAATATTTACCTGAAATAAAAATTAAGAAAACTAGTGTTCTAGTTCTAGTTTCATTATCGTGGGTGCCCTCATTTTCATGGAGAGGCGTTACTAAAAGACGTAGTTTAGCTTTACAGAGAGACAGAAATTGAGATAAGACCCATTTCAACTTTTCTGACATATATAACGTAAAAACAAAAAAAACAATCACTACTCTAAGCAATTTACAGAAAAAACTCTAATTTTATTTAGGCCTATATAGATGATAAAACTATAAAAATGCTTTTTTAGCATTAATTTTATAAAATACTAAATTTAGGCTTATCAACATTAAATGGCAAGCATTAAAAATGTGTTTATTAAATCTATGATTTTTGACGAATAATGTAAATGTCAAGTTACATTAAAACTATTAGTAAACTCTGGAAGTAATTTTATACTAAACCAAAGAAATCACAATAAAATAATTCTGGAAATTAATATAGTAAAATTATTATATTAAAAGTTCAATATGCAGATTCCAGGAAAAATTATTAAAGACAGTGAGGCAATGTCTGTAAGAAGTTCGTTATCACCATCCAATAACTGATAACAGTGTTCTGGAGAGTTTAAATCAACATAATATTTACAAACATATGCCTTGGCCTCAATAACTTAAGCTTAGCATAGAACATTAATTAATTAACAAGTAGATATGACATGTTATTTAGGAGAAATACTATTGATACAATTTTGTGATGGTCTAACTAAATGAAACAAGTATTATTAATAACAACTTTATAATGTTTTTACTGTGTGTTTTTACCCTCTTGTTTTCATTGAGTATTTTCTTTTATTATTTGTTAATTAATAGCCCAACAACCGAAGGCAACTAAGGGACCTACAGTTTAACCTGGAATCCAAACTACGGCCTCTGAATTACGAACTGGTCTAATTATGAGGTTGGTCTTTGTGGATTAACGTAGTATTCAATAGTGTGGACATTAACTCACACAAGAGAACACTACACCCACCAACCATGCGAGAGAACAAGTTGTGTAAATAAGGCCTATAAAGTTACCAAGTTAAATAATTTGGGTAGCATTAGGGTTTAAAGTATCTCTCTAAAAAAACTAGAATTTGGAATTTTAAAACATTTAATTTGTTTCTTGAATTAAATTTAAAAAAGCCTAAAATTAAAACTAAAAATTAAAAAACCTATTTCAAAAATCATGGTTGTTGCTTTTGACAATTCAAGACTGAAGTGAGTGGTATTTAACAAATATGTGGGGGCATAGTCTTGAAAGTCCTTTACATATCCTAGCCTAATAATATCATAACATATACTAATATAGTTTATACTAATAAAAGACTTTCAACCATATTGTTGGTAATCTACTTGAGAGTGTATTAGAAATCTCAATAATTTATCTATGGTCAAAAATTAATTAGAGATCAAAGTTGAAATGGTTGAAAAGTAACTGCCACAGTTATCTACCAATTCCTTACTACCTTAGTTACTCCTCTTTTCTATATTATCTTTATTTTAAACTAACATCTAGTAGAGCCCTCCTAGACCATGGAGAGGAAAGATGCAATATGCAATATGACACAATGGTTCACCATCCCCTAGGAGTGTATTGTAGAATAAAATATTGAGGACGAAGGTTGTTGGGTATATCTTTATGAGACAAACCTCTGAGGTTAAAGGTTACTAGCATTTCCACAGGTATGGCTTCTTCAGTCTAATCTCTTTGCATATGGAAAGATAAAATTAACTGATAGTTTAATTCAGCCCATAGTAAAATCTGAAAATATCATAATGAAACTTCACACCAGAGATACAAAACTGCATGTTCTAAAGGAGCCCTATGAAAACTATCAGAATAGTTAATTTCTTACACAAACTTATTCTTAAAAACTAAGATGGGCTTACCTGGCTGGATAGAAGGCACGCCAAAATTAATTTAAAGATAGTCTTTATCTTAAGCTGAGGAGGTATGGGAACATCACAAACTTTAAAATAATTTAAAATACACATACTAAATGATACCTTAATAAAGGTGTTTTTATAGGAACTAAGTAGAATGTATACTCAAGTTAGCCGTAGTGCATGATCAATGAATGAGTAAATGCATTAATATTTCAGTGTCCTAGTCTATCATCATCGATTTCATTGATTGTCCGAGACAAGGTGTATGTATTGTCACAGAAAAGAATTCAGAAGACCTCTAAAGATTAATGGTAACTGTTAGTCAAACAAAAAAAAATCTTCACCTAAACGAAAGAAAACTAAAACTGTTTAAATATCGACACCACAGGACTAGCCTCAATGAAAAATAACTGTTTCTCACGTAATGAGTTCGAAGAGGTTGCTTTGAGTGTGACTGTGACAGCACAGGTGCATGTGTTCAGCTGTCGCGGATCGCGGTCAGCTGCTAGCAGAAAAGAAACCGGTCAGCTGTTTACGAATACAGCTAACTAGTTAAACTATAGACTTAAGAGAAATTGTCTTCAGGCTGTAAATACATTCCCGGTACATACAATATGTAAATACCAGGCATAAATATGCACACAGGCTAATTAAATTGTGTTTATTATTGGAACTTATCATAAATATTCATAATAAATACAAATTCATAAATTCATACTTGGTTTAAAATACCTACCTTGTGGTATGGTCGCCATTTCAAATAATCTAATCTAATCTAATACCGTTTTTAAATTCTATTCCATTTTTAAATTTAATAGATAGTTTACGTTCGTCTGACTTATAATTTTTAAATTGTATTTTCTTTTAGCGGATTTCTCATAGGGAAGAAACAATTACCGAGGGTCTCATGGCAAGAACTAAGCCCGGGACCATGTCACTTCTTCGTTTTGAGGCACTACACAAATTAACTACATAACAAAACTACACAACTAATCAACCCTGCTTCTTGAAGGAATAGTGGATGAATACCTCCCAGAGGAAACTGATTGTACAAAGTATTTGGGAAAGCACATTGACAAAGGTTTTACCTCGGAAGACCAAGTAGATTACGTATGTGCCAGAGTCTCTTCTGGTATTTTTTACTGCGTAATTTATTTAAAATTTTGCTCCCAAGAAGTACTGCTCATGGCCTATGTTGGTCTTATCTACCCCCCACATTTCTTATGGAATATGTGTCTGGGGTGTCTGTGTGAATCAGCAACTTAAGAGGGTCTTTCGATTGCAGAAAAAGGCAATATAAGAACCATTTCAAAATCGAAACCCAGGGAATCATGTAGAGACACTTTCAGAGAGCTTGGAAAACTAACGTTACCCTGCCTCTACATTTTGAAGTGGTTGTCTACTGCAAATACAAATGCTCACGTGTTCAAAACGGTGACATCCACTCTCACTATACGAATGACAGGGCCAATCTCAGAGTGCAACAACATAGAACTGTGGCTTTTGAGCATTTGCCTTCTCAGTTCAGTATTAAAATTCTAAACAAGCTCCCGGAAGGCGTTAAACATGCGCGAAATCAAAATCAATTAAAAACTCGATTCAAATTCAAATTATCTTTATTCCAGTAAACAATACAATTACAGTAAAAATACAGTAATGATTGCATTGGCGTCGTCAACTTAAAACTAACATTTTGTTAAAAAAATATATATATATTGATTGAAGCAGGGCCTTCTAGTGTCAAACGTTCTGTACTCGGTTGAGGAGTTCATGATGTCACTGGGGTAACTAAGATTTTAGGAGTTACCGCGAATGAAATTTCAGTACCTACTGAAAATTGTGCAGTGAAAAAGTGATTCTGGTCCGTTAAAGTGAAAGTGCAAAGATAACGTCTATTTGGACTAATTATTCTTGTATCTCTTTCAATTTGTATTTTTATTATTATTGTTGACGTTTGCAATGAAATTGTAAATTATCTTTCTGCAAATAAAGATTATCATTATTATATTTATTTGATGGTTACTTAATTAATGTGTTAGTTAAATTAAAACAATGTGGCCTTTTCTTGTACTGTACATCGGTATGTCTGCAGCAGTGGCGGCGATAACTGGGCATCAGGCCAGCAAGCCCTGACAGAGGGATACGTGATTATTTTAGTGGGGGCCTGTTAAACAAACTTGCGACGGGCTCTGCAGGTTCTTATTGCCGCCATTGGTTCGTAGTATATTTATTGAGAAATCAGAACAACATTCAAAGAATTCAACACGCCTTGAATCCTTGAAAAGCACCAAGTGGGACTTAACAAATTATTAATGAGATGATTTACAAGTCGATCTACTTGCTTCCCTCAGAGATGTGGAGTATTGACAAATTTAAAGGTTAAATTTGGTACCTGTCATATTCTTACCAACTCCCATGTACTCAAGGCAATCTTGTTACAAAACCAACTCTTTGTCATGAATAACATACTTTTTCAGTCGCATAAACTATTGTCACAATTTATAGCTATTAAATCCTGCTCTGTTTACTGCATGTTGATATCAGCGAAGATCTTACAGTAGGAGGGAGATTAAAATATACAATTCAAAACATGGAATTGCATTTAATATCACATTTTGTAGGCTCAGCATACATGATGCTTTGTTATGTACCGGTAGGTAAATACTCAATAGCGTGATACATCTGTTAAGAGCCTGGGTAGCTCAAAATTCAAGGTACCGGTGAGAGTTAAAGTGGGTGTATGGTTGGTTGATGGCGAGGACACTGCACGTCTAAGATGGATGGTCTGAATTTGACATAAGTCTACCTTGTCTAGCGTGAAATTGAATCATTTCAATTAATGTGAATATTTTACATGAATATTTTTTCATTAACCCGTGAGGGTCATGTCTGTCTCTTCTACTGGGTTGTCTGTTTTTTAATATCTTTGGAATGTCAAGGTCACAAGCTTCCTCCCTTCATATATCTTCAAATGGACTCATACACTAGACACTTGACTATACTTTACCTCTTTCCTGTGAGTCAGTATTTGTCTGGAGTCCGTTTACGGAATATACCTGTGGATTCCACTGTGCGCGACACATGGCGTTGGTGTTATTTTATTGCTTTACCCAGTGATATTAAAGTGCTTTAGTGACATTTACATGCTATTATAGATATCAGAGGGAGGAGGAAATCATACTTCACATTTTACTATAAAGTGGTGACAAAGAAATGAACCATAAGGAAGCAAAACCTATGAAATCCATGAGAGATTAGACGAGAACGTTTTGTTGACGAAACTTCTGTGTCGCCCGTTGACAGGAGTCTGCACTCAGACTTTTCTGTTAAAAGAGAATTGAAAGAGTAAGAAAACATGCTACACCTGGGACATGCAGAGAGCATGCAATTTTCATTGGCGAGAACTGTGCAAAAGACCATACCATTCACTAGTGAGGAGAACATACTAATGAGGAGATAAGGATTAATATGTAATAGAGACAGTCGACGGAAAAACACTTAAAATCTACCATTCACTATAATAGAGAAATAATTCACTAATTTCGATCCAGCAGTTTATCTGAAAAATCAACTTTATTTTTTCTTCTTCCCGAACTGTCAAAATATAGTGCAAACGGATGTTGTCATTAGAAAATGTAAACATTGAAACCTAGGACGGTCACGGCAGCTCTTTCTTCTTCTTCTTCTCGAACTGTCAAATTTTAGTAATCACAGCTGTTGACATTCAAGTAATTTTATGTTTTCATTCTCTAAAAATGTAAACATTGAAACTTAGGACGTTCACAGGGCGTAGCCCGAGAGGATTTTAAGGAAATGAGTATGCCTATGTGTTGCATGAGTTTAAGATCTACCTTTGTGTAAAATTTCAAACCGGTCGGTTCAGTATTTTTCGCATTTACTTGCCACAACAAACATACAGAAACCACCTCTTCTTTATAATATTACTAGCCATAGTACCCGTTCTTCGCACGGGCTAAAAAGGCTGAAAGGTGCAGGCTCTACATTTAAGGTATTGTTAATTAATTCTTCATTGTTTACAAAATGACAAAAAAGGAGTGTCTACAACATTTCAAAGTAACATATGTCAAATATTGGGAGAGGATAAGGATTAATGTAATAGAGACAGTCGTCAGAAAAAAACTTAAAATCTACCATTCCGTTAGTTCAAATAATTCACTAATTTCGATCCAGCAGTTTATCTGAAAAATCAACTTTATTTCTTCTTCTTCCCGAACTGTCAAAATATAGTGCAAACGGATGTTGTCATTAGAAAATGTAAACATTGAAACCTAGGACGGTCACGGCAGCTATTTCTTCTTCTTCTCCTTCTTCTCGAACTGTCAAATTTTAGTATTCACAGCTGTTGACATTCAAGTAATTTTATGTTTTCATTCTCTAAAAATGTAAACATTGAAATTTAGGACGTTCACAGGGCGTAGCCCCAGAGGATTTTAAGGAAATGAGTATGCCTATGTGTTGCATGAGTTTAAGATCTACCTTTGTGTAAAATTTCAAACCGGTCGGTTCAGTTTCGCATTTACTTGCCACAACAAACCCACAAACATACAGAAACCACCTCTTCTTTATAATATTATAGAAAGATAAATCTCTCAAACCGTAAACAAAGTCACAAAAAATAGTAAAATATATTTTTTTCTGGAATGATATAAATTTTGGAATCCCAAAAGATTCAATATTTGGACCTCTTCTCTTTTTAATTTACATTAATAATTTACCTCGACAGATTCCAGAATATATCACTTTATTTACGGATGATACAATGGTTTTGTGTAAGAATCCTTCTTTTTCGGCACTGCAGAGCCATATTGAGCATGTCTTGCAGCTACTGAGGGGCTGGTTTTTGATGTGGGTAAAGACCCACATTCAACAACTAGCACTAATCACTACCAAAAAAACTAACTACTTTCACTAAAAAAAGGGTTTTTTGTGAAAATAAAACCGACATTAATAAGTTTTTTGCCAAAAATACTTAAACCAATTTTTCACACAATGTAAGCTCAACACATGTGGGAAAAGAGCTGAGTATTCATATAGACTGCAACCTAAAGTGGAATCATACAGTCTTTTTAAGAAAAAATTGGAATAATTTAGAAATGCATTGAGCATATTGGTCAAGATTTCCTTCGATGTTTGCTTGGCTACCTATTACGCTTATGCTCAGTCAGTTATTAAGTATGGAATAATTGTTTGGAGATTGCCGTCAGGTACAAAGAATGTTTTTAAGGTACAGAAATCAACCATTAGGACCATACATATTTTATATCATTCTATTCTACATAAAATGGCCATCAGTTAGAACTCGTTGTTGCTATATAGATGTTATATTCAGAACTATTATGTACACTAGGGAAAAAATAAAACTTATACTAAATAATAAGCAAAGTTTTACTATATTTTAATTTTGTTTGTAATTTTTTCTAGTAAAGGAAAATTTACTGATAAATTATTATTCTACATTCTTTTCTGAAAAGAATGAATTATAAACAAGTACCTGGTGACCGAGCTTTGCTCGTTTAGAATAATACATGTATTATAAAAATTAATTAGAAAAATTAAAACACATTTATTACTCAATGAAAACATTTATGTGGTTTAAATAAAACCGATTTAATACACCATAATTAATTAATATAGCACTGAACAAAAAGTATTGACCCTGATGGAGTTTGAACACGCGACCTTCGTTCTACGAGGCCAACTCGCTACCGCTGGACCACGGCGTCTGCCAAATGAGAGACGCCGGTTAAGGTGTTTTAGCCAACCTCAATTGTTTTAGCCGATCATTTACTGTTAAACTATCCATACAGTTATTATTAGCCTGTGACCAACTGATTTTGATATAAACGGAATGAGGACTGAAAAGCAAAAGAGAAATTTAATTTACACATATTAATTGGTTTGTTACAGTGGCTCAAGCAATACAACAAATACGTTTTCTATCAAAACACGGATGATTTTGGAAATACTCTTTCCTGCTTTTATTTCGCACAGTTATGTTACCCTTAAGTTTTTACAAATTGTTTAGTAACCTGATAATTTTACATTTATTACATACATAAAATAAAATAAATATTTATGAAAAACCTCTATTCACATATTGTTCCCCGCCGTCTTCAATCAAGAACTGTCAAACGGTTATAAACAGCTGTTTTGGTTTGTATTGTTTACATTTTATTCTCCATAAGCGTCAATGTTAAATTTTTAGATTTTAAACTTAATATTACAAGAAAACACGAATTTTCCTGGCCATTAGACCTATCTAGAACTTAATTTCTACTCGGAAATTAGTTATTTCCAAAATTTAAAGAAATTCCTTAGTGCCGTTTTCGAGATCCGTGTGCAAATATACAAACCTTGCTCGTATTATAGTATTGGATTGGATTGGATACATTAAAAAAATAATACTGACAATTTTGATTAATTTTCTCCCAGACGCTTGTAAAATGCCAAAGTATACAGCGGTATTTGTGCCAAAATGTGTATGTGTGTGCGTGGGTAAGTGTGCTGTAGATGTGTGTATGTAGGTAAATTGACATGTATGTATTTTAGTGATATATTTATAAATTATTTTTAAGAGACTATAAAATAAAAATGTTGACAAGTGCACCTATTTTGTTTACACTACCTACAAAAAAACATAAATAATTTGAATTTAATTTCCCTGACACTCTTACAGCTTGAAGCTTAGCCAGGAGTGGGTGGTTCTAGCATCTTGGCAGAGTCTAGATAAATGTCATCCACTTGCAAATGATCTTGAAAAGCATCTGAGATATTACTTTGCATGACCAAGGCCATAACTGTTTCAAATTTGGTTTGGAATATCAGTACATATGAGGAGAGTAAATTGATGGCAATTGGGTGTCCAGAAAAAAATCCATGTGGCAAAATTTAGTCACTCTAGAGTAATCATTTCAAAACTCTTAGAGGGTATATTTAATAAAGCTATAGGCCTGTAATTGTGGGCGTCAATTTTAGGACCTGATTTGAGAATAGGTAACATGAATACACAATTCAGGGCATTTGGGAAAACACCCGAGACAATAAATATACAGAAATAAAATAACAGGAGCTAATACATCAGCACTTGATTTGGGAACATATGATGGTTTGTTGTCAGGGCCGCAGCCTTAAATACATAAAATAATGACTTCATCTGCAAAACATTCACTAACAAATGCAAATACAACATCCATTTTTGGCTAATTTTTTTATTTAATTTTATTTCGCCCAAGGCCAATGAGATAAAATCAAAATTCAAAGAAAAAATAATGTCAGTGCCTATGCAATTATAATAGTGTTTAGACACTAAAACTACAGAAAGTGAAAGATCAAATATATTTTATTGAGATGATAGTTACAATACAATAACTGTATATAAAACAATTAAAAAGAGTACAGACTAGTTAACAATAAAAAATTAAATGATTTTAAAAGAACTAAAAAATTGTTACTAGTAACTCTTACGCAAGTATCACAATGTTTTTATACATTAATCACATATAAAATTGCACATTCACAAACAAATATAAAAATCAGGTACACAACAGACACAAAAGTCTATCTATGAGTAATCACCAGAACAATTTTGGACTTTTGAAGAAGAAAGAGATAAAGCATATGAGATAAATAAACGTTTTTCTTCAAAGATAAATAAACTTTTACCATAAGGAACTTATTTAAACTTGGTTTATATAAAGATAAATTAATGAAGAAAAAATTAGTTCTGACTTAACATTGATCACAAAGATTTTAATTAAAGTGTATTTGGTTATAAGACTAAATTTAACTCAAAATCAATAGCCTTATAACAAATTTATTGTCTATGTTAGTGGGGCATTAATGAGTTCATCACATTGAGGACCCCAGATGCCGAAATCACCATTCATGAGAGAGCGAGAGAGAGAGAGAGAGAGAGAGACACTGTTGTAATTTAAGTAACAGGTGTATATAATACTCAATGGTGTAGTGGAGCCGGAGCGGCGCTCTGGTTGATTTTTATTTTTTAAACTCAGATTTTTATATTTGTACTTTGCCTTTTTTTAGAGATTGGTAAGCGAGTCACTCGAAAATATTATAAAGTTCAGAACATGAGCACAACATTTCATGATCAACACGTAATATCAAAGACCATTCTCATAATTAGACCAGTTCGTAATTCAGAAGCAAAAAGTGGTTCGGATTCCACGTTAAACTGCAGGTACCTTAGATGCCATTGGCTGTTGGGCTATTTATTAACAGTTCTGTCTAAGGAACGTGTCAGCCTTAGTCAGTAACAAAACTACAAGATCGCGCCAAAATCATCCTACATTCATTTCTTATTTATAATTGGCTTAAAATACCTACCTGGGTAGGTTGCCATTTCAGTTAAAAGTATAAAGTACAAAACCCCTCCCCCCACTATCGCGTCGCAACCTTCAACGAGAAAGCTAAAAGCAAAGAGTTTATCGAGCAATTGAAAGTTTTGAAACCTCAGTTTTGGCCTACTGAGATTCAAATTGGTTATGGCAAAAACTGAAGTGGGGCAGCTCTAAATTAAGGGGTTTTAAATTAAATTTAAATATAACCTTAAATGCCTTTAGAGACTAATTGGATGATGATATGTAGGTGCCAGATGGACTAAAAGAATTTTTAACCTACACTAAAATTATTCCATGCAGTTCTGCAGACTGTGTAAAGGGTTTCAGCAGTATGAATAATACAATTACACCTTCGAGAAACTCATTGACAGTAAGTCTTGTTTCTACACTGCTGATTTTGAAACTTCAAGGCCCAATGTTATCCAAATGGAAGCTTGACTTCTACATCACTACATGGTTACTGAACCATCGATCAGCAGTCCACACCAACAAAAGGGTTGCAGAGCTCCAAAAAGAGAGAAATGTAAATAAGAAAGGAGAAGAACTTTGGGAAATGTTTTAGATATCAATAAATTATTTTAAATTAGCTAAACATATTGTAATTCTTTATTTGATCACTACTTTATATATTATGCAATCATTATTATTTGAATTTTAAATGTTAGTTAATCTAAATAAAGGAATAAAATTAATTGTATTTTATAATCGAAAATTTTTTCAAAACCAAAACTAACCTTAACTTACTTTTAGAAATTCATTAATTAATTTTAAAGTACTGTAGTATATTCTTCAATATGTCATATGACAATAGTTGAGCTCACAGTTATTATTAGGCCTACATACATATATTTAACTAGTGTTTTAGGTAGACAATTCTAAAAAGAGTCTTTCACCAGCTGGGTTGGCGCAGGTAGGGGGAGGGTGAATGCTGTGGAGGGGCGCTCCCCTCTCCTACCACCTCCACGGTGGTTCTCACGTGCGCTAGTTACAGCAGTCTGGTGTTTAGTAACTAGCTTTTTAATTAAAAAAATATATTTCTTTTACAACAAACATGAGGCTAATTAAAAATTTTTGAGATTATTTCTTTATTATTTTAAGATTTCAGGCATTTAAATCCTATTAATTTTAATCTCCGTCTAAGATATTCATTTCAACACACCCTCTTCCTACAGAACAGCCTTTAATTTGGATGAATTTTCGGTGTTTTTTACAACGTAAATTTGAGGGTTTTTTTTGTATTAGGTGGTGAGTAAACCCATTCACAAATGTTTTCTTCTTCCTTGACCTGCACTCGCCAGTTGGAGTTGAAAAAGAAAGGGAACCCTTACTACAAAAGGCACCTTTAGCCTTTGGCTGCAATACTTTTCATGAATGCAACAGATACCCAGGAGCATCACTAGTTGCTTTAGAAAAATTATACTTCAGTTTATGTCATTCTTTTTGCTCTTTTAAGTGACTAAAAACATGGTACACAATTCCTCGTATTTGAGCACGCAATGACCTTCCTGAGGAACATGCCGACTTTGACGTCGAGGCCATGACGATACCCGGGTGCCGTGTGCCCGGACAACTATACAGCCTTTCGGGATGACAGACACTATGCGATGGCGAGGCGGCAACTGATCCCCACCACCCTTGCCGTGCCCTCCCCCCAAAGAATAATTGCCTTCCTGTGACGGACTGCCACACCACACACCGCTCCACAGCTTTTTTTACCACTACACCACTGATAATACTGTATATATATACAGTATGACCCCTCATATCCGGCCACCTCAAGACCGAGCCTATGGCCGTAAAAAAATTCGGCCAGATAAACCAACCTGTTGTAAACCATAATTTATACTTAATAATAAAATGTTGTTGATAAATAAATATAGTTTAAACATTTTGCCTTCAGGATTGAGTAATGACTAAATTATAAGGTTGCAATACCTGCCAATCATAAGGTTACGATTGGATTGAAGATGGCAGGTATTGTAACCTTATAATTTGGTGATAAATATAGTCATAAGAAGGTTTAAATCTCTTCTGTCATTGTTTTTGGAAAAAAATACACAAAATCTATACACAGCGTCATCAACCATCTCTTAGGAAGGTTTTCCCAGGTATTGTTAAGCGTGAGAAATACATTAAGAGATCTCTTCTAGGACGTGGCCAGATATTCTGAGAACCCGGGAAACCGAGGCCAGTAATGGTATATAATTATATAATTCATTTTACATAAATTACGGACCTGTGTGGTGAAGTTCTATTATTTTTATTTTGTATAAGCAAAGACTTTTGTATTGTTTTTATGTATTTAACATGAAATACATTAATACAAATTCAAATCTTTGTAATTAATTGTATTACATACTCAGTGTTATCTTGTATATTTTTAAATTTTTGCTGCAAATAAGATTGTAACGAAATAAATATTGAGTTATATATTAAATAAATGAATAGTATCAAATATTGTATACAGCTATAAAAATATAATGATAAATAAAAAACAACGATATACTAGCTATTATTGATGTTATATCAATAACACAACTTAACAAAAATATAACACAAGAAAACAGCGTAACATAAAAGCAAAAATTTAGATATTTGATGGAATGTAAAATAAATCCTTTAAAATATTTTTTGAAATATTGAAAAGTCTCCAAAATTATGGCTCACGGCCAAATAATCTTTATCAAAATATTCTTCTCAATATTCTTAATACCTTACACCAGTGGTTCCCAAACTTTTTGACCCTTGAACCACTACCGACCTGAACATTATTTCACAACCCTCTAGTATAATCATCTTAAGTAGTACTTCCATATATCCCTCCAATGCTTGATAAAACTAAAAATTTGTCAGGTTTGAAAAATTGTACTCAATTCACAACATAAACAATAATTTCACTTTTTTTATCACAATTATTTTGGTTGATTTGAATAATTGAAAATTGTTTCATTTGAATTCAATAGAATAGTATGTATTTCCTTTCAGTGTTGCCAAACTACTCATCCGACCACCATGAAACTTTAGGAAGTTTAGTAAAAAATAATTTTCAAAAACTCCATAAGTTTCCATTTTATGGTGTTTTAAATTTCTAATGTTAACCTTACGGGAACTAAGTTTGTTTACAAATTTTCAAAACATTTGATTTCTTACACTACAGGTATTGGTTTACTTTCCAATAGCAACATGCTTTACCATCCAATGCCATCTAAATCATTCATTAATGTAAAACTATGTAGTAAATGTGGGCTGAACAAAATGAACAGCTTTATTTGCCACGTTAATAGTTAATGTTATTGGGGATTTATATTTTTTATTTTCTGTCTGATTAAATATCACATGTTTACATGTTGGCTAGATAAAAAAAATTAAAATTTTTATACATATTAAATTTATTATAATAATCAGCTGTTATATATCTTTCATATAAAAGCCATATTATAGTTAGGTTTGGTTTAGGTTTAGGTTGGCTTAGAAAGTTGTGAATCAATCCACTTAGATTTATTTGTTTTGTGGAAATGTTACTAATATGTCTTATTGTTTCAGTATTGTTATTCACTATGCCACGACCCAGAATATCTACACAGTGAAGCTGTAATGCACAGTGAATGCTATTCAACTTCAGAACATGGCCAATCTTAAAGTTAACATGTATTTACTGTTAGGTGTTACGAAGTTTGCCGGGTCAGCTAGTCCTTAATTAAAATAGAGTAATATCGAACTAAAAATTAATGATGGTATGGGATTGAAAATAAGAGTAAAAAATTAATATTTTTAATCTTTACCAGGAAATATATAACACTAAGTAAAATATCATTAAGGCTACTGGGTATTATATTAACCCTTACTGTAAATCGAAAATTACAACATATATGTTTTTAATTTGTTTATAATTGTTTTTGTCGGTTTCATTCCTTATAACATCTGGAATTTTGTGCAAAAACCGGTTGCCTGCATATGTAGTTTTTTATTAATAATTTTAAACAATAATGGGGAATAGGCTCACTTTTTTTTATAGTGCTGTATAAATGAATCGGGAAAAATTCTTTATGTCATTATCCTTAATTTTTTTAAATATTCCCTTATGGTTATTCTGTAATTTAATTTTTAAAATTTTCTAATGGCTTTCTTTTGAATTTTTAATATTTCTTTCAAATTGTCATTATTTGTTGCTCCATAGACAGACGATAATCCATAGGTAATGTAGCTATGAATTAAAGCAAAATATATGGAGCATAGCACGTTGACATTACATAATTTTGACATTTTCCTAACTGCAAATAATCCTGCGCTAGATTTACTTAAACAAATTTACATGTTCATCCCAAGATAAATAGGTGTCTACAATAAGCCCTAAAAATTTGTATTGTTGAATCATTTCTATTTTAACTAGTTTGAATTTAATTATTGGATTGGATTCATGCCTGTTTTGTTTTGTTTTGAAAATTATACTTTTGGTTTTAGATGGATTTATTTTTAGGTTGTGATTTTATAAGAAATGGTTCAGATTCTTTTATTCAAAATTTGCTATGGTTTCTAAGTTCTCATTAGTTTTTCCAGAGATTTTTAAATTAGAGTCATCGGCATAGAGACAGAGTTCAGAGGCAAGGGAATAGTTTAAAACCTTTCCTATCCCATTAAGGTAGCATACAAATAGTAGAGGTCCCGAATTGGATCCTGAGGAACACCATATTTTACTTCCAGCTGTTGTTGCGATGTGTGTTTATTTTCATTGTTTTTTAACAGTAAATAGTGTATATTGTGTGAATGATTTTAATGTATAGGATTAGGATTTGTTATCTAATTTATTATTAAATGAAATGGCTCATCCAGACAAAAATTACTTTTTAATACCTAAAAAATAGTCTTAAAATCTTCAATAAATAAAAATGATGCAAATTTATGTTTTCTACTTTAATCAAGCTATCCAAATACAAACAAAAATTGGGAAAATAATTTTGGATTTTTTTACACTAAATAAGCAGGGACCATGATTTTCAGTATCCATTTATAAGGGTTAAAAGTGTAAATAACATTTAGCTACAAAGTAATAGCTTGAAAAGGACGATCACTAATATAATGGAACTGTTATTCCTCAACGAGAGATTCAATGTAAGGATTGAATGAAGACATTTTCAGTCTCAAGTTATTTTCCACTGGAAGTTGTTTTCTGTATTTGTTTTTAAAAAACACCAGGGTTAAAAATGATTGCTTTCAAAAGTATGTGGTACCAAACAAACACCATCAAAAACATCACTGCAACGTTAGCAAGATCTTGTTTTTGTAAATTAATTGAGTTTGTGTGTTCAGTAAATAATTTACTTTGAGGCCCATCTCGAACCCATATGACACCCTTCTACGACCCACAGTTTGGAAACCACTGCCTTACACCAACAGATTAAAAAAACGAACATCAACATTTTATCCTAATTAGATGTAAATACAACTGCATTATTAAAAGTGGAATTTAACTTTCTAAAAGTTTAATACTATCAGAAGAGGCAATGGTAGTACTAGTAGGCTTAAGAGCTATTTATAAAACTATTTACTATGTATAATACAAGCGTCTTTAAAATTTGAAGCATTAAAGAGAGAAAAATAGTCATTATGTAAAAACTGAATTATGGTATGTATAGGACAGAGAAAAATAGAATGTGAAATACCCTTTGAGTTACTTGAGGATACACTGATAGTACCTTTACAGAACTGCACTTTATTTGTGAAATCTTTTCCGTTGAAGAGAAGCCTGAAATAGTAATCACTACCGGCTGCACCTCTAAGATCAACGGTAGATTTGTTGGTATTATTTCTATACACCTGCAATAGAATATAAGTACAATATAAATTAAATAGATATTTTTAAAAATGGAGGTTTTCAAACTCATACAAATAGAGTGTATTTTGGGTATCTATGGACCTGAAAATGAAAAAAGTAATAGCTTATGTCCTTTTAGAGAAATTCATTAAACGTAAGAGTGCATTGTTGATGTACAAGAAGTACCTTTCAATAAGCATGGATTAGTTAAGGAGCCTTTTGTCCTAGGGGCTCAAAAGAAAGAATGATAAGACATTTAAAAATAAGTACGTTAATTTTAAGAATGGTACACTTACCTCAATGATGAATCTTGAGGCATAATGAGCCAAATAGGTTGTATCAGTTGTGATTCCCAGTGCTGTTGTCAAGTATAGTATTGTCTTGTCATGCCCAGAATACAACACTACTTTTGGCTTCTTCTCTGAAATTATTCTCACCAGATGTGAGACGATGTTCCTCAGCATGCCGTAGGCTCGCAAGACACAAGCCCGCTTTAGAATGGGGCTTCGAGAAAACTGACGAGCCTCCCACTCAATGTAAGATAGCAAACTTGTCACTTGTTCTGAATGAACACAGTTTGATTTGTCCTCAGAGCAAGGTAATCTAGCCCCGTGACAGACGTAGGCAAGCAACGCATCCCTCAGGGAATGAGGATCACTGGCCAAATTCTTTTCAAAAACTTCATAAACAACATAAGAAGCAGAATTCACCAACTTCAATACAGCTGGATGTAAATTCAAATGGTTGGACTTTTCATGATCAAACTTCTTTAGGTACAAGTCACTCGCAGGGCAAGCACAATCTTCGAAACAAAACTGCAAACTGGGTGTTTCCTTGAAATTAACACTTCGAAGGAGCTCAGGTGAAAGAAAGGCATAAAGAAAAGCCAAAGCGCTCTGGAAAGTCCGGCGATACTTGGTGCTGTATACAACGACATCGTCAGGAACCGTGGTATTGGAGAGGTTGAGTCTCTCTATGTACACAGTTCGTAAGGCTTCTCCCAACGCCAGAAGCTGGGAAACGCCGACGTAAGTGAGCTGACCCAAGTTGCAAGACCTGGGAGGCAGTAACGGGAATCCATGAAACGGACCAAGCAGCTGGGAGAGCTGAGGTGTGCCTGTAATATTGTCCAGGTGAGCTTCATATGCTGGTAGTTGCGAGTGGATGTTGGCCGCACAGTCAATGTCAGAAATGTCTCTAACATGTGTCAATGGCCCTCGGTCCCCGTGACGCAACAGTATCAGCACTCCTTCCAACTGAAATGGGTCCTTCACCTGACCTGTGACACAAGCTAAAATCAGAAATATTTTTGGTATATTTTGCATTTAAACCTCTGCTGAGTACTCTGTTCAGGTTGTTTATTTCAGCCATACAGCCATTGAAGGAGGAACCGAGGATGTGGGCTGTGAAAGAAATCCCAGGGATCCTTCCCTTACTTAGGTAAAAAGTTTATGTTTAAAATATTCACGATAGGTTATTTGCATAATTCGTTAGGAACCATTTAATGCTTGAAAAGATTTTACCATAAATCAATAAAAATGTACATGGTGACTGAGCATTGCTTGGTGAAATACAGTGTGTTTTTTCAACTTGAACATTAGTTTCTTTAAAAACTAAAATAATTTTAAAAATTCCATTTGTGGAAAACGTCTAATACAAAGAGAGCAAATTCTCAAACAAAATTTTCATCGCCCCATTGACTTACATTTTCAAGGGTGTATTTCTGAAAACCATTATTCCTTAATTATAGCCTTCATATATTGATTAGGAAAACAATCAAATCCAGAAATTCAATTCATATTTATTTTTCAAATGCTATATTAACTAACCTATTATTTATAATAGTTGATTTCTTATTCTTAACACTTGAGCGGGCACTTCACTGGTCTAACGGGAGCGGTAAAACTCTGCATGTGATATCACATATTGTCTCAACTCGTACTAATACTGTAGTAGTAGTCGTAGTATATACCTCGCAGACGCCGCTCAAGGTTAAGTTTGGACTATATATTTTGACAACTAGTTCTCTCTTGTATTATTTGTTTTCAGGCATGTAAAATTGTTGATTTTCAAAATTATTTCTTTTAATAGATAAGTACTCTATACAAAATACCTATTTCCCACATTTTTTTATACTATACGAGGGGGTACCCAAAAGTAACCGGAATTTGTCTGCCAAGGGCGGAGCTTTGGTAGTACGGGTGAGCGCCACTAGGGCGTGTCTAGAGCAAGTCTTTGCCAGTTCAGTCCCGCATGGGTCGTTAAGCTAGCACATTCTGTTCGTCTGTAACGTCATTTTTTGCTGTAGCTGTTTCACTGTTGTTTTGTTTTTTATGATGGCAAGTTTAAGTGAACAACGCGCCGCTGCGAAATTTTTTTTCCAAGATTCATCACCAGTATCTTTGAATTACCTTTGAAAGAAAATCTGGATCGATTCTGAACTGTTCTTTCAGTTCATGACATGTTTTAACTCAACATGATTTTTGATTGTCAGTCAGAGCCCGAGGAACAAATTTGGCAGCAATGCGTCTCATTCCTAAATTTTCAGTTAAAATTCGCTGAACAGAGCTCCAAGTTATATAATTTCTGACAGTTGATCAATTGTCTGTCAATGGCCTGTGAGCACAAGCTCTCGTATTTTTTCGATATTTTCATCAATTCGGGCAGTTGATGGACGTCCGGAACGAGGTTTGTTATCAATCGTAAGATCGCCATTTTTAAATCGAGAAAACCAGTCATACACTTGAGGTTTCCCCTCAGCATCATCTTTGTAAGCAGTTTTCAACATTAAAACAGTTTCAGCAGCGGTTTTACCGAGTAAAATTTTACAGCGGCGCATTGTTCACTTAAACTTGCCATCATAAAAAACAAAGCAACAGCTACAGCAAAAAATGACACTAAAGACGAACAGAATGTGCTAGCTCAACGACCCGCACGGGACTGAACTGGCAAAGAGTTGCGCCAGACACACCCTAGTGGCACTCACCCGTACTACCAAAGCTCCGACCTCGGCAGACAAATTCCGGTTACTTTTGGGTTACCCCCTTGTAGTATATAACCTCCGTACTATCCGAGTTTTCGAATATCCGAGATGACCTTGGTCCCATTTACCTCTGATAATCATGCGTTTACTGTACATTCAACAGATTTTGAGTAATATTCTATAAAACCAGGAGAGTTTAAAAACTCGAAATCCCTCTCAATGCCGACATAGTACAATATTTTCATATCAGACATACTGAGTAGTAGAGTACCTTCACTGATAGTCCGAATTTCATGTGGGAGGTTACACATCCGTAACATTCTTTGCGCCTTGATGTCAGGATGAGGGCTGTTAGGAAAACTCCTAGTGGTCTGGTCATTGATGTTACTCTTTAATACAGTCAATGTAACATCTTGAGTCTCCATATACTTATACATTACTGAAAAGTGAAAATTAAGAATCTCATCATTTATTAGCATCTAGGTTAAAACTTAGGTTATAAGTTTGGTAAAAATAAGGCAAAATGTACAAGCATTTTGTTTAAACAATGTTATTAACATTTTTTCCATAGAAAAGTTCATTCAAAGGTAAGAACTATTCAAATTAATTGTGTTTACAGGCATAAAAAATAATAAAAATAGATAAGTAGGCCTACAGTTACAGCTACTCACACATGAAAGAAAATAGTCAGAGACATTTAATTATAATAGTAACATAATTGGCTACTAACATTTTTGAAAGAGCTCTTGTAATTTTAATACTCGATAAACTGTAAATGATCAAAAATGTATTGTATTTTTTTGTTACAAAACATAAAAAATATTGCAAAAGTAATTTTCTTAGAAAGTACAGGATTTATTATTTCCTGAACTATACTGTTTGTGTTGATTGAAAGCTATGTTTTCTTCAAAGAATGTTTCAGTTGTGAAGTAATGGCTTTTGACTCGTGGCCATAACTGGTGAAGCAGTTCATCCAACAAACATATAACATACTGTTATAAAATGTAACAGTATGTTATATTTATTAAATGTATATACAAATATTAAAAACGCACAAAAATACATTTGACTTACCAACTAACAGCAAGAACAGCCATAAACTCAATACAACATAACAATAAAATGCTCGATGCTGAGAGCTTAATTTTTTAACTGAATTTGACAGCTGCATTTTGCCTGGTAGTTACTCTGTAACAAGAATACTGCAATTATTCATAATAATTTACCATCCTTTAAATAGATTTTTTCACAGCAGAATGCCAATTTGGTTTATATAATCACTAGCTGACCCGGCGAACTTTGTAACGCCTAACAGAAAATACATGTTAACTTTAAGATTGGTCATGTTCTGAAGTCAAATAGTATTTCGGCTTCGTTGTGAAAGCTTTAAATATTCAACAGCTGATTATTATAATAAACCTAATATGTATAAACATTGTAATTATTTTTATTTGGCAAACATATAAACACGTGACTTTTAATCATACAGAAAATAAAAAAATATAAATACAGTACATAATTTCCAAAAACCGTAAACTATTAACGTGGCGAATAATGATGTTCATTTTGTACAGCACATATTTACTTCATAGTTTTACATTAATGAATGATTCACATGGCATTAGATAGTAAAACATATTGCTAACGGAGAGTAAACCAATAGCTGTTTTAAGAAATTAAATGTTTTGATTTTAGAAAATTTGTAAACTAACTTAGTCCCCATAAGGTTAACATTAGAAATTTAAAACGCTATAAAATGGAAACTAATTGAATTTATGGAAACTGAATATGCCTAAAGCATGACTGGAGCAGAGACGAATGGAAAAAATCAAAGATCATTAAAATTGGTCCAGCCGTTCTTGAGTTATAATGTGTGTAACTAACACGACTTTGTTTTATATATTTAGATAATATTAAATTCTAGTTAAGCTGGTTACTGATACCAATTTTATTTTAAAAGTGATAAAGAACGAATATTCTGGTTCTTCCTAATATTTAATTTAAGATAACTGTAACATACAGAGTGAAAAGCTATCCAAACAGTGACATCTGGACTTACTGGACAGTATACCACTAAAATTTTAAATACGAGGGTTGTCCGTAAAGTAAGGTTCCCATAGCGCTGCAGTCGCCAATAGTGCTGCGACGGGGGTTCGCGCGGTTTTGTTGTGTACCTGGGTTCCCCCACTCCAAATCCCCACCACAGCGAAGTGTCTGCGGCGCTCAGTCTTGCCCTGGCAGCCGAACAAGATGGAGCTCAACGTTGCTTGGCCCGCCAGGTGTGAGCTGCGCTCAATGGTTCGTTTTTTGACTGCCAAAAACCTTCCGTCCGGGGAAAATCATTCCCAGCTGTGTGAAAAATATGGAGAAAAGTGTATGAGCGTCCATCATGTGCGCAAATGGTACAGGGAGTTCAAGAACGGGCGTACCGACGTTCATGACGAGGAGCGTTCCACGAAAATTCAAGCAAGCGCAAAGTGCCGGCAAGGAAAGGCGTATCGTTTTGCGAATTCTTGCCCAACGGTGAAACAATCAACGCTGCCCGCTACTGCGAGACACTGCAAAAACGTCGCCGTGCCATTCAAAACCAGAGGAGGGGTATGCTGTCCAAGGGGGTGCGTTTGGATCAGGATAATGCTCGACCGCACACTGCTAACGTTATCAACGAACTCATCGCTAACTTTGGATGGGGTATGGTCAAACACCAACTCTACAGCTCGGACTTAGTTCCCAGCGACTACCACCTCTTCCCTGATATGAATAAACACCTGGGTGGAACGGATTTCGGCGGCCGAGAAGAGCTGGAAAAAGCGGTTCTCAGATATCTGCGCGACTTGGCGGCAAACTTCTTTGACTCGGAAATTCAAATGCCGGTACACCCCATGCAAAAATGCATTGACCTCGGTGGCAACTACATAGAAAAATAGGAAAAAGTCTGAACTTTCCAAATATGTACGAGTTTATGCAAATAAACATGTTTTTCACTGAGTAAAATCACTGGGAACCTTACTTTACGGACAACCCTCGTACAGCACAGAAAATAAATGTTTCTAAAATGTTTTGACATTGTAAATCGCAGAAATAAACATGACAATAGTAATATGATAAATATACTGTTATATGAAAATTAGTTAGGCTTAGTTTTGATATCTATGATTGATACAAAGAGCTAATTAAGCAATAACTTTAATTGAAAGTCTCAGAACTTTTCACATGACCAAATTAGCAGCTTTTATATTATGAATGCAGTTGTGAAAAAATTAACATTGTTGAATGGTCAGGCTCATTGCTCCAAGGTTCCATAAGTGTTTTTCATGT
Organism: Nephotettix cincticeps; assembly: GCA_023375725.1. Taxonomy (NCBI): domain Eukaryota; kingdom Metazoa; phylum Arthropoda; class Insecta; order Hemiptera; family Cicadellidae; genus Nephotettix; species Nephotettix cincticeps. The sequence continues at coordinate 28,271,785 of CM041790.1, read as the reverse complement.
GTTTCAGTCCTTATTTAATATTTTCAAAGAGTCATACGATTGATGGTCTGTACAAGAAGCATTACCGTACAAAAGATTGGGTTTCCTAAAGGTGAATATGGATAAGACAAAACCAGTTAACAATCAAAACTTTTTATAGCAGCATCAAAAAGTGTTATTTATTGGGTCTAGCAGGGTAGCCAGTGGTTACAGTGGTTGGTTATTAGTGATTTTAAAATCTTCAGTTAGATCCTGAATAAAATTTTGAGACGACCCATGCAACTCTACGTGTTCCAATATAGAATAGAATAAACATATTAATAGTTAAAAATCTAAAATATAAATAATATTGATTTTGATAGTTTCATGTCAAAGGAAGTAAAAGAATGGATGAAAAAAGTGAGAAATCTATTGAGTTGGATTTTGGAATCAAACTTTCAATGTCTGTTAATATGTATTTATGTGTTATATGATAAAATGGAAGAATGGCTGAAAGGATCATTTTTAAATTTCCAATGTATGTTCTTTGACACACTAGATGTCATGAGTTTAAAAAGTAAGAAAATAGGTATAGCCAAAGAGATTTATATAGGATGTTTCATACTATAAAATGTTCTTTTGGTGGTTATTACATATTATCTATTAAGGAATAAATTAAATTTTTATCAGCATTATTGGAGTCAGATAAATAACAAACAATTCAATATATTGAATCTCCACTCAATGTCAATTGGTTACTCATATAGTGTGCTATAGAACCTGGTGAACACAGTTTGTTGTCTTATGGAGCCTCAAGCAGTGGTGGCGACAACGGGCCGAAAGGGCCCTCGGAGCCAGGGTGGCCCACTAGCTTTGGCCGGGGTTTTTCTAAAGATCTTGTCGAGGCCTGGGTCCTTCAACAACCCATGACAAGTCCTGCTACAGAGGCCCTCCCGCCTATAATAAAAATATTTATGAGATTTTGTCTATTGTTATATGAAATTACTAAATTAAGTTTTTAATATAATTGTGTATGAAAACGGCGTGAACCATCACTATTTAGATTAGCTGAAGTTAATATTTTTATATATACGTACGTGTATGATACAGAGAATTTGTATTTTCATAGCCATCTAGTACTATTATACTGTATGTAGAAAAGGCTGATGTATTGTTAGTACTTGCACTATGAGTAATGCAACTCTCGTATAGGCATCCTGACAGACAAATAATTTTAGATATTGGCGACCCTTTCTTTAGTTGTAGTCAAATACCAGACCGATACGGTCTAATTACTTATTAGACTGGATGTAATAAAAAAATAAGATAAAAAAAAGGTAGAAAGAGAAGAGTCTAGAAGTAGGATAGGTTTTTGGTTAACAATGCATCTATTTCTTTTCATAAACTATAAATCATTTATTATAATTAATACTTAACATTTGTAATAATCATTCCATGTATCAGTATAGCAGGTATTTGATTTGCCCTTAGACTAGAATGTAAGAATATAGTATACAGTGTTTTATTTTTTATAATGGGTACCATTTAGGCCGTAAACAATTTATCTTGGTGTTTGTGCAGCAAAGGAAAAATTATATGCCTCAGTAATAAATGAACTATCCTGTTCAATTCACTCAATGGTTCAATACTTCACTGCTCCTGCTTGTTAGCCATTTGGCAAACGTCCAATATGGTGTTTCGAGTTTGCGAGGGTTGAGCTGGGGGCCAACATTATTACAGGGAGTAACAATTGATAAGCTGGCACTAATATTGACAGATCACTCAAATTCTCTATTAACCTAGGTCAATAAATATCTACTGCCACAACATTGTCACGTGGGTTGCATCAGCGGTCCTTGTGGATCGTATTTTACTATGGGATTCTAGCACACATACTCACAAAATGTTTTTACTTCAAACGAAAGCAATAAAAATAATTTGTAACGTTTATACTAAAGTTTATTGCAAACCTTTATTCACAAGTTTCGGAGTCTTAACTCTACATTCTTTATTTGTTCTTTTTAGTCTTACCTATATTAATTGTAATACTGAGAATTTTAAATAGAGTCGTGATTTTCAATGATACGATACAAGAAGTAGAAATAATATTAGGATAGAGCAGCTAAGATTTACTAGTTCCCAGAAAAATTTGTTGTTTGTATGAGTTAAGCTTTATAATGCACTACCACTTCCATCAATTAAAAGAAAACTAAAAAATGTTTTATTAATAGAATATCTTTTACAATGTCCAAGATTTATTTAATATTGAATGGAGTATTTATTTGTAAGTTTTAAAATACTTCTTGATTTACTTGTACTTCATCATGGTTAAAACTTGAATCATTATACTCAATTAATGAGTTTAAGAGATTATTGATGGGGTTTGTGATATCTGATTTGTTTTTATGAAGCTTCATAGGTATTTGCTAAACTAAATCATGTTGTATGTCCATGTCTTGATTTACTGTATTAGTTTTATTACCTATACGAAACCTATTGTAACAGTTATATTATTTAATAGTGAATAAAATTCTTGATTCACTAGAAAAGATTAAATACGAAGTGATATCCGTATAGTTAATATTTAGTATTATTTAAGTTAGCAGCAGAATGTTTAGAGAATCCACCCCCTCTCGCCTAAAATGTCATGCTAAGCTAAGGTGGTAAATGTTTTTAAATGTAATATTGGGTGGGAGGGCCTGATGAACAAACATGTGGAGGAGCCTCGGGGTCCTTATTGCGACCACTGGCCCAAAGTATTATTTTAACCACAAAAATTCTACTGCCATTGTTAAACATATCCTATTTTTAAACTATATTTTTTCATTAAACTTTTTTAAAATAAAGCACTTTTTATGAAAAGTTATCTTTCAAGGCACACAATATCTCAACCATAATTATACTACTAAATCAATTAGTTTTACTGGGAAGAATTGATTAGAGGTTTTAATAAAACTCAATTTTTGTGTTTGTATAGTTGAACATTTTGATCATCTGAACCACCCCTCGTCTCGATTCACCTGCATAATGGACTCTATAATGTATCAGGGAGTTTAGGCCTATACGAATCTATATTCTGGCTCCAAGTGCTTGGCTTTGTAAGATGATGTGGCAGACGGGATTTTCTTCTATCCCACATAGTTTGCAAATTATCACCATCAAATGTAAGAACTGTTTGCAGGCTTATAAGTTAACTGAATTTACTATGTCCAGTTCGAAGGGATAGTCTGACCTCATGTCTCTTCTTCCAAAATATATAGGCTATAAATCATTATTGTCCAAATAGGATCCAATTATAGGATCACCAAGGTACACAAGGACCACAAAGAAAAACAATTAGTAAACTTAGGCCATATCAATGATTATGGGACCGTGGCATGTCCAGCTACGGAGGTCATGAATTGTGGATAGTTGTGAGCATTGGTCGCTGGGTGCTATTAATTAACATGTCTGTCTAAGGAACATGTAAGCCTTGGTCTGTTAACAAGACTACAAGATCGCACCACAATCATACACTCATTTCTCATTCATACTTGTTTTAAAAAACCTATACAGACAGGTTGCCATTTCAGATAAAAGTATAAAGTAGATTAGATTATTGAAATGTCAAAGTAAAGTATACGTGGGAGGTTAATGAAAGACCAGGGAATTAAGGGGTTCTATGGTACTAAACCTAAACCAATAATCATACAGAACCAACCAATCCACCAATAATTGTATTCCAATCAACTATAAATTACTTACTTTAACAACACTGTATGCATTGAAAGAGAACAGATACTTCAGGTTAACTCTTGATAATTGTTATCCATCCTTGCTATCATAAACTTAGCTTGACGGAATCGGAGATCCTATGTAATGTCTGAATATCACTGTGTGAATCTATTTTAATGGTTGGGAATGAGTTCTTGATTTTTAATTAAAAAATAAAACACTTATATTAAAATGCATTGTATACAGTACTTGAAACAATATCCATTGTAAGGCCAATACTGTATTACACTGAACTGAGACGCAGGTAAACTTAAGTTAGGTGAAGCACTTGGGTAAATGCGACAGTTAACACTTGAATAAAAGGTCTAATACGAGAAAACATTATTCCAAACGGGTTATGAGAGTATAAAAATAATTATTTCAAGAATCAAAATAAGAACTGAGTAAAAACACCAAGTAAATTTAATCGATGTCAGGAGCATGGATATTTAGTACGTAAACAAACACGAATCTGACAGTTTTACGACGACTGTTGCGAGTCTCCACTCATATCTTAGCTGAGAAAATACCCTTTTAAATGACCTTAAAGTTCTATAAATATACAGCATACGACCAAATAATGTTGTTTCCTATCTCCTCCAAACTAACATTTACTAATTTAATTGAAATTATTTTATTCTTTTTTCATACTTTTAAGGGTATATATTTTTAAATGTTTTAAATTTAATTAAATTCTTACTAATAATAATTTTGTTTTTAATAAGGTTTATTAGTTTAGTACACGGCAATAACCGAAAATGAGATTATGCAACAGCTCATCGGGTCCTGTTTTTTTTATTTCTCTTATTTTTGTGTGTCATGAGTGTTTCGAATAAATTCAAAACATGTAAGTATGGAAAACACAAATATATTAATTTACAAACGAATCTATCATCCAGCTTTTCCGATTTTTGACATGGATAGGACCATAGATGATAGAAGATTCATAATTCATTCTATCATTCTATTTCTACGTAAAAGTAGAACTACACAATTACAAAAAATACAAAACACAAACCAACAGATTGATTAATAAAATGCAAACACAAACAAAAAATATTATATTTGAAAAAAATCATACAATTACACCCCAAGACTACATGAAAATCAGCTGCTGATAAAGATATCAAACATTTATTTACATTTAATAATAATTTTAATATATTAGGTTAAGTGATGGAAATGTCCTTATGGTAAGAAACATGTCAGTTTAGTAAATTTAAAAAAAGGGTACTGTGTTTTTAAAATGTTTTAAAAGTTAGTAACAATATATATATATGTCTGTGAACGTGATAACTCTTCTAAAAATGGTCTGATCGAAACCAAATTTGGTAGAAACGTGTATTCCCACATTTTCTCGGATTGGTCCATAATCCAGACATATCGGTCAATTGGAACAGGTAGTTTGGGGGGGGGGGGTTGTACCCCAAAAATGGGGGTTTTCCATCTAATTTTTCAAATTTTAAAATTTGATCGTTTACCATTAGAATCAGCTCAATAAACTACACAATTTAGTTCCTTTAAGTTTTTCCTTATCTCTAGCGGTTACCGAGATATTAAAAAGTCTAAACACAGTACATTGTATTTAGGGGCTCTAATGCTAATCTTAAGGAGGATAAGGAAAAATTAATATTTCCCTTCCCAATCAATAGTTTTGGATGAAACTTTGTATTTAGCTTCATGTGGTTGGGATCCATACGTTTAGGCCTATGCTAAAAAATAATAGTTTATGTGTTCCTCACAGCAGCAAACCTGCATACTCCTTCCCATGTTAATCTTATGGAGAATAGGTAATTCTTTTATTTATGTCCATATAATGGTATATGGTTAAATTAAAAATGGTTAATGGTAAAAATGTCTACTTTTACTGTTTCTCAAAGCAGCAAACCTGCTTACTCTTTCCCATGTTAATGTTACAGAGAATAGGCAAATTACTCTAATTTATCAAAACGTATTGATTGATCAATCTTGTCACTTACTTGCACCATTATTGTCATATTATTGATTTGGAAATTCGTTGAGTATGCTGCGACGGGGTATTAGCGAATTTCCCATAGGGAAGAAGCTATTACCGTAGGTCTCATGGTAAGACTTAAGCCCGGGACCATGTTATTTTTTCGTCTTTAGGTGTCCAGAGTCCAAAAACAATAGTCGTTAAAATTTATATATATATATATATATATGTGTCTGTTAGCACGATAACTCTCATAAAAATGGTCCGATCGAGACCAAATTTGGTAGAGACGTGTATTCCTACAAATGCTCAGACGAGTTCGTAAACCAGACATATCGGTCAATGGGAACGGGTAGTTTGGGGGGGTTTTGTACCCCAAAATCTTTTTTGCGTTTTTCACATGTAATTTTTTAAAATTTCTAATTTAATATTTCACCATTGGAATCAGCTTAAAAAACTACACAATTAAGTTCCTTAAAGTTTTTCTCTATCTCCAACGGTTACCGAGATATTAAAAAATCTAAACACAGTACGTTGTATTGTGGGGCTCCAATGTTAATCTTATGGAGGATATGGAAAAATTCATATTTCCCATATTAATCAATATTTTTGGATAAAACTTGATATTTAGCTTCATGTGGTTGAGATCTATCCATTTATGCTTAAAAATCATAGTTTATGTGTTTATCATGGCAGCAAACCTGCATGCTCTTTTCCCATATTAATCATATAGGGAATAGGCAAACTCCTTTATTTATGGACAGATGTTGATGAAAGTTGGTATAAATGTTAAGATAAAAATTGTTCATGGTAGAAATGACTTTTTTCAGTGTTCTTCACAGCAGCTAACCTGCACACTCTTTCCCATGTTAATCTTAAGGAGAATAGGCAAATAATTCTCATGTTTATGGACATATTTTTATAAAACTTGTCATATATTAAATTATTTATTTGGAAATTCGCTGAGTACGCAGGTCTGCTGCGACGGGGGTATTTGGTTTTATAATTGTTGTACATATATATAACCTAAATCTTTATTCACATCTTAAGGGCCAAATTGTATACCATCTTCAATCAACATCCATTACCATTACCAAAGAAATAAACTAATTTTTTATTAAAAGCCGTTAGAATAGGGCCTATACTTGTTTTTTTTTTTTTTTTTTTTACTGAAAGGGGCGAATTTCTCCCAAGGCACTTCAGCCGTAGCCCTTTTTGCGCACCCCTGTGTGGGTTGCGGCATTATCACATAGCGAAAAGCCATTGGTGATCGGCGGGATTTGAACCCGGGACCTTGGGCACCTTGGGCACCCGCGCTCTACCCCTAGACCAGCGCGCTCCCCGGCCTATACTTGTGTTTACGCTATATTTGAATCTAGCATAAGCCCAGTTAAAGTTTTTAATATTTTAAAATTGGTTTCACATAAATGAAAAAATTTTCTGTAAGGAGGACCAATGTAAAACTTTTTTACATAGAAATGAGCTATTTTTTTTAAATATAAAGAATTTCTTTAAAACCATTTTGAGATCGTTGTGCAAAAGTTTACAAATTCAGTAATGCTAATATTGTAGTATATTTAGCACTTTTGCTTGTTAAAAAGTGTGTACCGGTACCAAAAAGATTGATTGAACTGATTGGTTAAATTAATTGGTGCTAAAACTTTTGGGACTATGCAAACTGTATTATTTGTTTCAGAATGACGGCTACATTATTTGTTCAACCTCTAGATCTAGTCAAAAATCGGATGCAACTAAGTGGAACTGATGGTAAAAAAGAATACAAGACAAGTTTTCATGCTTTCCGTGCAATTTTGCAGAAGGAAGGGTTTTTTGGAGTGTACTCAGGACTCTCAGCAGGATTGTTAAGACAGGCTACATATACGACTACTCGTCTTGGAGTATACACATGGCTTTTTTCAAAAATGACCAGGTAATAATGTAAAAAAACTAGACATTCTGGTTCAGGTTTCTAAATAAATATATATCACAAGTTACTCTATTTTAGGTAGTTTTAATGGTTATCAGTTACCCTATCAAAAATTTTACTTTCAGTTCCTTTAGCTTTTAGCCCAAATGTATTAAAAGTTTATGCATACCGTATACAAATATACAAGATACGCATATCAATGTGTAGGCGTTTGAGATGATGTTAAAAAATAGTTTTAGACCTTTTCTTATATGTAAGTCTAAATAAAGTGATAAGTTTGTAAAAATCAGTAACTAAAATATTTTCATTTGTCTTTAGCTCTGATGGAAAGCCACCAAACTTCTTTATGAAGGCAGGGCTTGGCATGGTAGCGGGAGCGTGTGGAGCTTTTGTTGGAACGCCTGCTGAAGTGGCGTTGGTACGAATGACATCGGACGGACGGTTGCCTCTAGATCAGCGACGTAACTACAGCAGTGTGTTCAATGCACTGATTCGAATTGCTAGAGAAGAGGGTGTTCTGGTAAATAATGTTTTAAATAATTTAAACATTATAATCTATATGTGTCATCTTAATGCAGCAGTGAAATTTGATTGCCAAAAATGTATTTTTTTAAAGTTAATTTCAAATTTAAGAACAGTGTTAATCTTAGGAATCTTGGTGATTACACATAAATAAAAATACTTATTTCTTAACGGTTATCATGACTTTAATCATAACATCTAATAGGATTTTTAATGTAATCTCATATTTTTTATATTTCTTTGATCCCATGTAGATTGTGTTGCTCTAAACCAGCTTGACGTTCCACAATGCCTTGCGATTGGGATTTAAGTATCAATCTTCACAGAAAATTGTCATGTTATTTATAAATGAGCTATATTCACATATGAAAAAGTCTGCAAGTTAATGGTTGTTTGTTGTTACAATAATAGTTCTCTTTGTCAATGAAGGTGTTGTGGCGAGGCGCTATTCCCACGATGGGCCGAGCTATGGTGGTGAATGCGGCGCAGCTTGCGTCCTACTCCCAGGCCAAGCAGGCTCTGCTGTCCACAGGCTACTTCAGCGAGAACATTCTCCTCCACTTCTGCAGCAGCATGATCTCCGGTCTCATCACGACAGCTGCCTCCATGCCAGTTGACATCGCCAAGACCAGGTAGTCTTCTTCTTGTAAACCTTAATTGCTCTTTGTTGTAATGTAAAAATATAGTATCTAGAATATAGAAGCAGTGAGTCACACTAATCATTCTGTTTCTTAAAAAAACTATAATAGCACTGGAACACATCTCGAATAAAAAATATTTAAACTACAAAAAATTGACCACTATTTTGGATTGGATGTACATATATGTTTTAAGATGAAAGGTTTGATACATTTTTGCTAGGATGTTATGTGAAAATCTGTTTGTGTGTGTGACCTGGCAAAGATATGTATGAGATATATTTTTAGGAATATCTGAAATTATTATGCTATGAAAAAGGACAGTTATCATCAGTTTGATAATATGATAAATAAAATTATTCTTCAACTTTACATATGAGGGGGTACCCAAAAGTAACAGTGAAACAGCTACAGCAAAAAATGATGCTGCAGACGACCAGAATGTGCTAGCTCAACGACCCGTGCGGTTCTGAACTGGCAAAGAGTTGCGCTAGACACACCCTATTGCCGCTCATCCGTACTACCAAAGCTCCGACCTCGGCAGACAAATTCCGGTTACTTGTGGTTACCCCCTCGTATATTAAGAATAAGAATAATAACTCTTTATTGTCAATAAAAACTACAGTGTAATATACATAGTCAATCTTAAATTAGATGATAGGCCTAGGTCCATAGGTTTACTATCAGCTTTAGGTGCTATGGAATTTTCTATATTAAAGTTGAGTTTTTTCCACAGTAATTTCAGTAAGAAGCCCAGTATAACAATAATAACTACTTAACCCTGCAGTGACACGTCTTAAAGTATAACACATTAGGGTGCGTGGGCTACTATCGTAGCCTATATACATTATATTTTACAACTGCTGTGGCCCCACAAATCTCAATTGATTCATAGACCAGCCTCTTCCACTCTATTCTGTCCTTCGCCAAATTAATGTCTGCATGCAAGGACCTAGGACAGGTATTAAAGACATACAAAATTATAATTGTTCCAATATTATGACAAAGAAGTATACTCATGAGAGGCTAGTAGCTTATACCAAAAATGCTATTCATTTGCCTTACTGTCATCTTGTAGAGAGATTTTTTATAAAAAATATAATATTTTTCGTTGTAATTAAAGTTTGATGTTTATAATAGAAATAGGTGGATTTGTCATGGATTTTAGGGTTCAGTAGTTTAAGGTTAGCTTACATTTAAATTTAAGTCATGTCAACATTTGGCCTTAACATTTTTTAGGTTAACAGATTATAGTAGATGACTTTCAATCACTGTTATTTTCTTGGATTTTTTCATTATATATATTTTTTAGCTTCATAAACATGATCTTGTGTTTTAATTTTTTAAATCTAGATTACACCTCTGATTGTGCCCGAAAAATGTTTAAATTAACTTTTGTTTACAGAATAACATATTATTTCAATATTGTAGAAAATAAAAAACTTTATGAAAACATGAAATATAGGTTTTCCATTTGTGGGAAATTACTATTGCTAGTGGCGGAGTGATTTTATTAGGTAATTTTATCTTTTTTGTTTTAATCTTTTTTACATATTGTTCTATTGTGGAGTTAACTGAGCCAGTAGTTAACTGATGTGATTATGATTATAGTTTGTTTATTTTGTCAACGATAATAGATAATCCTCTCACATTACTTCTAAAAAAAATAGTTATCTTTTAATACTGAACTTATCCGCCTTTGTTCATTTGGTTATTATCTAATGATCCTGCCAAATGAATCAGCTTTTCTTTGTCAGTAACAATCAGTTTCATGTTCAGTAACATATGTTTGACAATTACACATGTCAAAAAATCCATTACACACCCTCATCAAATTCATCTCATTCTCTTTTATGATATCGTCATTAAAATACCCACCAGAGTGGGTCAGTGTCGTAATTAAGAATATGGATATGAATGGTTTTCTGGGTTCCACCCTCTAAATTCTTGATTTGTTCTAAAAATTATTTAAAAACTTAAAAATTTAATTGCAAAATCAATTAAATTTCTCCTTTTATTTTATTTTATTTTATTTGAGCTTTTTGCTAGTCGACAATGATAAGAAACGTATAATTCTTTTTAAAAACTTATGGAAATTGAATAAACTTAGCATCAATCAATAATTGACGTTGGTATGATGCTGTGATTGTGTGCCAAGATGTATAAACTTTGAGATCAGATATTGATTGATTCATTCATGGCAATTCTCACGTTCCCAAACCTAATATCGTCAGAAAGCACAGATTTTTCTAGATGATACATTATAATGTTATTATTGGCATTTAATTTGGTCTGTGCTTTACCTGTTGGGGCCTTTAAGAACTACATGGAATAAAGTCGTTCCTAGTAAATTGTCATCCACTAAGACACACTCACAACGGCTGCTGTTGTCTGGATATAATTTTCGGAAGGTTCTGCGATGCATTTTTTAATAGTTAAAACTTTTCAAAATTACATAGACATGAACAGTTTACTTAATTGTCCTTGTTATAAGGTAAAAAGGGACAATAATATAGTTATAGGTCGTTGTTTTATAGTTAGCGCCTATAGTATATGAGGGGGGGTTTGTTTAGTTAGGGTGACTATGAAAATAAATATTTAATTTTTGAAAGGGAAATAAATGAAAATTGTGTCCAATCATGAAGTAATTGTTAATTAGAGATGCCTTAGAATGATTAAAAAGCTGTATAGTATTTTTTACTTCATTTTGTCTGTGTTTTAAAGTGCAATGTTCATTATAGTAACAACTCTGATAAACGTTTTATGTAATTCTAATATTTTTATGCAAATGCGGAAACTTTTTTATATTTTCAGAATCCAGAACATGAAGATTGTAAACGGAAAGCCAGAATACACTGGCGCAGCGGATGTTCTGAGCAAGGTGATCAAGAACGAGGGATTCTTCGCGCTGTGGAAAGGCTTCACTCCGTACTACGCTCGGCTGGGACCACACACGGTTCTGACGTTCATATTCCTCGAGCAACTCAACACTTCGTACAACACATACGTGTTGGGGCAGAGCGGAAAGGGTTCAGGATTGTAATGTGGTAGCCTAGTCAGTTGGGGTAAATAAGGAGGGATTACTCGTGTAGACAGAGAGGTTCAACAATTAGATAACCAGTTACCAAAACCTTTGCGATAGGTTCGATTTGTACCACTGCATGGAAGTTTGCTTTGTCAATGTACTGTGATTCTTTGTGCTATTATTATTAAGTAATTTGTTCTTTTTTGGTCGGTAAGGTTTATTAACAGAACTTATTTTAGAACTGCCAAGCTTTATGTTATTCATTTTCGAACGGATATATCTGCCAATAATTATAGATTATATTGCCACTAAGTGCTCTTATACAAACTTAGATGTTTTAGTGTATTTTAATTCTTATTCCTGACTACTATTTTTACAAATATAATTAATTATAACATGTTGTTACTTTAACCTCTGTTGATCAGTATTTTAACATGCATTTAAAAAAGCACTATCTTAATATCATGTAACATTACTTTAGCTGACTTGATTTGAACATATCATAAATATCTGTTGAACTACATTGCCAATTAAAAAAATTCAATTAGAAGGAATTTTGTGCCAAACTTTTTATATATTTTTCACGTTTCTGTAGGTATAGATTCCAAAAATTCATTTTTATTTTGGATCAATAACATTAAAATTATTGTTTCCAGAACTTTAACAAAATATATGTAGGTTTTGAAATCCATAATTCCGTAATTTAATTCTGAATTTATAATTTATAATAAATTTATAATTCCGTAAAAGCAATTTAAAAAACTTTGAAACATGCCTCCCTTGAAACACAATTTTTTTAAACTAAGACACATTGGATTAGTTTTAAATCTGTATATTTTTATCATAAAGATGTTTTTCTGCTGTCTATGTGATTTAAACCTAAATAACCGTTTTTTGAATGTGTTAATAATCTTTTTGTAGATCAGATTTTTTAGCGTTACTTTATAATAGACTCAACAAATGACAAAAAAATAAAATTACTATCAGATAGGTCACTAGAAATTATAATCCACTTTCAAATGACACCAAGTCAATAATTGGGTTTCTGGTTCAAAAAAAGTTATAGCGATTGTTTGATTTTAGCATTATTCTTATAGGAACTGTTTAAAAGAAGGTACAAGTATTGCAGATAGGACTCTTAAAGTGGCCAAATAATAACATACTCACCATGTGCACAGTAGTGCTCTCAATGTACATATTTTTCCTCTCAGTGGAGAATGAAGTTAGGCTCTCTGTTTATTTCATTTGTAAAAAATAGAATATAGTTGATTATGACAACAGGTATGTAATGAATGATAATGATGAATATTTTGTTTTTTAACCCCCAACTGACGACCGTTGCTTTTGTGATGGTCAAACATCAGGCAGGTGGTGCAATCTGTTGTCACTTTGGCAACTTTTTAGTCTTTGGGCCAGTTAGCCGAGTCACTAAAGTTGGGCCTTTGAGCTAAAGCCGGAACTAACGTATTCAGTTTGATCCTCGGCCGCTAGAGTAGGTTTTATAGCCACTTGAATGCTTTTCAGATGGTTGTACTTAGCGTAACCGGTTGAGGTGCTTTGCTGACGAGCGAAATGTTGGAGCCAAACAGAAGTACGTGGGTTTCGAATCCTCACCATAAGCAATTAGGATTGTACCACACAGTTGCAAGCCAAATCGAGACTTGGCTTGCAAATGTGTGGTACAGTTGGAGGGAGGGCCCACCTTAAATAAACGGTAACCGGCTTGCGTGGAAGTAGCATTTGTAAGCTTAATTGGTACTGCAGTTTACACCAGTTTTGTTTCTTTTATTATTTTATGGTTAAAGGGAAGACATGTCTTGAGTTTTTTGCTTATAGGCCTACTGATTAATTATACTGATTATAGAAAAGTTGCATAACAATGTTTTATTCAGTTAAGGCCAAAAAACACACCATTTGCAGGGTTAAAAAAAAGAAATATTCTACATCTTTTTATTAGAGAACTTTACATTTCAAAAACTCTCTTCGTGTAAATGTTTGAAATTCTAAGAAATCTTTCTTAGAGAGTTTACACATTTAGTACTAATTCACATTCAAGTGTGAATAGGCAGGCAGAGAAGGAACACTAGACTATGGTTTTGAGTGAGAGAGGCTAAATGTGTTTTAGAACAACGAATGAACCATCAATAAATTTATGTTTTTCACATCATGATATGGCTTATATTTAAAGATTTATTTTGCAATTTTTAGGTTACCACAACTAATAAAAAGTTGGAGTTTTTACTAAAGAAACTGGATCAGTTAGTTGGAGCTTATCTGTATGTTTCTTTTATCACTAAAATATTATTATCTGTCCTCATTTAGTTTGCTGTATTGAAAATTTATATAACAGAATACTTTTATTGTTACTGAAAACATGAAGTATTCATCATTTTAACAGATAATATGGTATTGCTTATTAACATTAGGTCAATGATTAATGTTTTGATTTGTTCCAGTGTTACTAAAGTGGTTGTCTAAAACTTAATTTAACTGTCCAATTCTACGGTAGTATTTCATTTGCAAATTAATAATCAGACATCTATTATGAAGATATGATCAATTTTTACACAATTTATTTTGTGATAAGATTATCTTATCAGCTATTGTTAATTTTGAAATGATGTTCCCATGGTCTTATTATAAACTAAATTTTACAATTTTATTATCTTATAATGTTAATCGTCAATAGGCAAGGTGCCTGTCATAACCGTAGTTGGATGAAACCGTAGTTGGATGTAGCCAATTTGCTACAAGGCAAGATAAAATCTCATATCAAATTATGATCCTCTTTTTCCTTTTTGACTTTTCTACAATAATACTCAAATTCCTTGATTAAAGTTGATCTGTAAAGTTCATCTACCTTATTATTTAATTGTAATTATCTATGGAATATTTGTTGTTTAGCTCAAGTATCAAACTATATTTTCTTTTGTATATCATACAGCTAATGAAACCTGTTCATGCATGCAAAATAAAGAGTATAACTGATTGGTTGTTATGTTTAAGATATGTTTTAGGATTGTTATTGGGAAGGTGATTGGAAATGTTAGTGATGTTATATCAGATGTAGATTTGGTTTACATATTTGGATTATTATTTTTGTTAACTATTATTGTTAGTCTATTTTAATGTTATTATTTATGAATTTTGTAAAACCGTATATTCTAGGAGAAGTACTTCTGCAATATCTGTTCAAGTGATTAGCTTAAATTTCAATCTTCCTAGAAAAATAAGTTGACCATAAGTACAGTAACCCATAATTTAGTAACTAACGCCAACACATTAGGCTGTTTGAACAGTTTTCTATCCAAACGCACAATTTATTTATATGGAGTATCCATACTCGACCCTTATACTCTTTTTATTTAATTCTCATGCTAAGTTGAAATCTCTATATCAATTAGTCGTTAACGGTAGGGAACCTGATTGGCAGCAGGTCCACTCAGCAATCTGAGGCTTTTTAGTTCAATTATTGACTGTCTTAAGTAAACTTCAATTGTAAGTAGTAATTACACAAGAGATTGGACTTCTGTAATTAATTTTAAAATGCCACCAGTAGAAAAATCCAGTATAAGATATATTGTATAACTAACAAAAAATATTGTTTATACTTTAAAAAAAATACCTGTTAATATGCAAAACACAATTTTTACCCCTACTGCCAAATAAGGTACAGTCGACTCCCTTTATTCCAGACTCAGACAGTCCAGACTACCTCATGGTAATGAGTTATCAGCGTGCGGTCGAGTTTCTCATGGCATAAATCGACATGAATGGACGTGTTTGTTTATTTCCAGTCTAAATATAAATAAATAACATCACAAACATTAGTTCAGTTTACAATTAATTGCATTCAATACAGATCTTCAGTGAAGCGAGAAATGGCAATGTCGGTGTAGGAATTTGACTCATGCGGAAGGAAGGGCAGCACTGGAACAATGTCGCCAGTTGCTCTATGCAGTTACTGTAGTTGCTCTACGTCATGCAACAGATCAGCTGTGGTTGTAATCTTTATGAGATAATTGGTGTGACTATGCATTCAAGAAAATGATTTAAGCGAAAAAGCAGAAGAAAATTATAGATTTCTAATAATATGTTAAGTATTATTGTAAAGCCAAGATTTTTATTCTTCTTAGGCTACAGTAAATACGTTTGAGATAATCTTATTAATATAAAGTGAGAGTTATGTTTTTTTCATACTGTAAATTAAATTTGTAAAGGTTCAATTTGCGGTGCTTTAAAATTTTATGTTCATTATTATTTATTGGGACAAATTTAATTTATTAACGTCACAAAAAACTGCAATCAAGTGAGTTGGAAACAAAAACCTGTAATTTTTGAGAAAGTACGCTTCAAAATTGTCTGAAAATGTGATTTATGTAAATACTGTACTTTAATACAGGTTGTAATTTATATATTTATAAAATCGCCGGATGGTCTGGAATTTTTTTAATCCAGAAAGGGATCTGGATCTGGTCCTGAAGTGTCCAGATTAGAGGGAGTCGACTGTATGTTGCTTTCTTTAATTATTTTTAGAAAATTCTTGTTATAATTTCTGAAATAAAATGTTGTTTTATAAATTTTGTTTTTGTTTCCTACACTATTTTATAAATCTTGTAGGATTTATAAAAATCAAGTTAACGAATACAGTAGTAATAATAGTGGGTACAATAACACATAGTATTAGGCAAATAACATAAGATTAGTTGTGTCAGCCAATTAAGTAGTTAGTAGACTATGCATGGGTAGCCGCGAGCTTTACAGCATTTTACTGACGAAGCCTATCAGAAGTGCTAGGGTTTGAATCCCGACCACTAGCAATCCCAGTACCCCCCCATCATAAGGGGGTACGGGAATTAACGTAATGTAAAGAGACGAACATAGTATGTCTTTCGACCCGAATGGTTTAAACGAAGCATTAACAATTTATTAACACATGGATCAAAAACTATAATTATAGTTCTATTCAAATATAATTCCTAAATGTTCTAATAAACTGTGCCAAATTTATATCCTAAGAGTGGGAAAGTGATATGTACGTGTGTTAACCAGTGAACAGCAATAGTGTCGAAAAATACTCAGTTCAAGACGTTTAAATTAGATGAGCAGAGGATTGGACAGGAGAAAATAAAAAATACAGGGCCTATGTAAGAAAGAAATTAGTTCTGAAGCAGAATGGATTTTCGGTAAGTTAACAATGCAACCATTTATTTTCATAAATTATAAGTTTACTTCAATTAATATTTAACATCTGTATTTATCATTCCATGTATCGGGTTAGCAGGTGTTTGATTCGGCAAGGGAGCGCAAATGTTAGAATAATCTATCAAAAGTTAATAAAGTATTTTTATTATTTAATATTAGTGTGGTAATGGGATCGTTTGGGCCGAAAATATTTATCATGGCGTTTGTGCAGTTAAGGAAACGTCGTGCCATATGCCATGTAATGAGTAAATTATCGAACATTATTACAGGTACAGTTAGTAAATTTACCTCTAACCTAGGTCAAAACACTGTCTACTGTCTTGCGGGTTGCATCAGCAGTCATTTCAACCCATGTGTAGACGCTAGAATAGGTCAAATATGAAATGTTATTTAAGTGATGTCTATTTCAGTTGAAACTTATTATCATATGAGTTAGCAGCAGAATGCTCAGAAAAAGGTCACTTGGCTTAGCATCCACCCCCCCCTCAAAATGTCAAGCTAGGCCCAGGTGGAAAAATGTTTTGAAATGTAATATTACGGTGGGGCCCCGGGTTAAACAAACTTGCCGAGGGACACACAGGTTCTTATCGCCGTCACTGATTATGCAGGTTTGCTGCTGTGAGGAACATTGAAAGTAGGCACTTCTAGCATAAACAATTTTTATTTTGACCATTTATACCAAGTTTCAAAACATCTGTCCATAAATAAAGGAGTTTGCCTATTCTCTATATGATTAACGTGGGAAAAGAGTATGCAGATTAGCTGCCATGATAAACAGATAAACTATGATTTTTAAGCATAAATGGACACATCTTAACCACATGAAGGTAAATACCAAGTTTAATCCAAAAATTTGGATTGATAATATCAATTTTCAATCAATAAGTGAAATATTAATTTTTCCTTATCCTCCATAAGATTAACAGTGGAGCCCCAAAATGCAATGTGCTGTGTTTAGATTTTTTGATATCTTGGTAACCGATGGAGATTTAAGAAACCAAATTGTGTAGTTCTTAAAGCTGATTCTAATGGTAAAAAATAAAATTGAAACATTTTTATAATTACTGTACATATGAAAAACATAAAAACCCAATTTTAGAGTACAAAAAACCATCAAAATACTCGTTCCAGTAGACCGATATGTCTGGATTACGAACTCGTCCGAGTAAATGTAGGAACACATGACTACCAAATTTGGTCTCGATCAGACCATTTTTCCGAGAGTTATCGTAATCACAGACACACACACACACACACATATATACAATTTTTAACGACTATTGTTTTTGGCCTCTTGGCACCTTAAAACAAAAAATAATAAAAAATTAAAAAATTAATATGGTCCCGTGCATAAGTATTGCCATAAGACCTACTGTAATAGCTTCTTCCCTATAGGAAATTCGCTAAAAAGAAAAAGTCACTCATCTTTAAAATTTCCTCATTAGACACATGGATGAAATTCTTTGGGCTTTAAATAGAAAGTTAAACTAGAAACGTAGAACATCTATATAAATAAAATTAGAGTTTTGTCTGTACATTGCTCAGAGTTATTAATTTTTTAGTTATTTTTATATTTCGTGCGTTAGAGAAGCCGATACAAGTCTTATCTCAATTTGTGTCTGTTTGTCTGTGATGCTGCAGGAGGCATTTTGCACTGTCTTCTCCGAAAAAACGGGAAAACTAATAACAATGAAACTTATTTCATGCATTTTCTACATTCCAGTGAAGGTTTTTCAAAGCTTGAAATTGTTTGCCACCCCTTAAAAAGTAAATCACAAGCATTTAATACCCAATTTTTACGCGATATTAGTTGCATTTTGTTTTCAGTTCAATGAACCACCTAATAAACTACTAAATTATTACTAAATTTGTACAAATTTAGTAAAATAACTGTCTGTAACTTTTTTTACCCATCATTATTAAATACATACATCTCTTCATGGCTAATAATCAGCTGTCTTTGTAGTTTAAAGATTTAATAGAAAGAAAAATAAAAAGCTGTCAAATCAATATTAGTTAGTTTATATTGGTCATTGATTTTAAACCCATTTCAAAATCATACTATATTAACAAGTTATTTTAACGTATAACTAACTATAGTAAATATACTAACTAAATAGCTAATATAAATAAAAAGGCTAGGTATTGATTTATTTTCTTTGTACTGATTTGTTTAGGGTTTCAGATCTACATTTTGGTATGATAATCTTTTTTACTTAAACTGAATCCTACAACCCGCAAGAAGGACGGGCTTACTGCTAGTAAACCCTAAAATCGTAATAAATCGATTTTTATTAAAACCATTATTATTTAATACAAGTTTGTCAACTTACCATGCATACACATATATGGTTTGCTAATAAAGAACAATCTGTGCCAAATTCATTTGTATATAAAGTAACTATTTCTTTAATATAATTGTTATTTTTATTAATATGATGTAATTTTGAAATGATATCAAATTTAGTAAAATTACTGTCTGTAACTTTTTTTACACATCAATATTAAATACATACATCTCTTCATGGCTTAATATTAGCTTTGACTATACATTATTAATAATGTATAGTCAAAGATATTAGATTAGGGAGTGATCTTAAAAATGATGAACTAGTGAACTTGTCAACGAACTGTCGCTCAATAGTTTGGATAATTTGACAAAACAATCATGGTTTTTATTTGCAATAATTTTTTTACCTCACCTCTGGCATTTAATAAGTCTGATAGACCCTAAATTTCACATTTAGTTAGATCCTTTTTGCTTGGCTTGCCTGAAGGTCCGTCAAGGGAGTTGATTATCAGCCATAAAGGTTCAAACATGAATTTTCATAATTTGAATACATGAAAGACCTAGATCTGAAAATATAGTGAATTATTTTACTATAGGGTTTTCTTGAACTATTTTATTTCAATTTTGGCAGTTTTGCAGGTGATCAACAACAACACATGAATAAGTGTATCTTTGAAATGAAGCAGTTGTATTAATCATTGAACTTATGTAGAATTTAAAACATGAATAACCTTATCTTCAGCAAGAAAACAAAATAATTGGTATCATTATTATTCCTCCTCCTAAAGGAGCAGAGAGTTAACAGAGAAAGAAAAAGATTTGGTTAAAAAAGACTGAGAAATCGTTTGTGAATAAATCCTGACAGAGAGAGGACTTGTATTGACACTGTTAAACCACATGCTTTAGAGGGTGAGCAGAAGTGAAGTTTAGAAATTATTATAATGTAAATATCATGAAAGGGGAATCGGCGGTAGGGCAATGCCAATTAGCTTTAAGACAATAGATATCGAAAGCTGTCTCTGACTATTTAACTCTAAACAAATTTGAAAAAAACACAGGTGATTTAAAATGTTAACTTGGGGGCTTTAATATATTCTTACATTTGACATTTTTGTTCATACCTTTCCCGATGATGAAGAATGGAGGTGTGGTATGTTGTACGAAGACTAATATTTATCTAGGTGTATTATGTTATAGGTATAGTTACCATAATAACTTTAAGAACAAGTAAGAAGTATAATTAATAACTAAGAATAACATTGTATCAATTACAAATTAATCAGTGAATATCATAATTAGTATTATTGGTATATCATAAGTGAAAAATCCCTAAATAAAATTAATAGAAATTGGAGATTAATTTCGAAGAAAAATGTTTAACCCTGTTGATTATTCATATCTGTACTTTGGCCGACAGAGAGCCAGATAATTCGCAAAAAGACTATAATCTAAACTTATCTCATTTTAAACAACTGTTTTTGTCTGTGGCAAGGTTTATAGCCACAGCTAAGCTTCCTGATTTTATTATACCATTATACATTATACATTTTATGACATTTACGTATTATACGTATATTACGTTTTATACATTTTACTCAGTATAATAATTCAATCAAAAGCTACAGAGACTTTATTGACTGTTTATTGTATGAAAATTAATCAATTTTTGTTAAAGTTTGTTCAACTCAAAATATTTATATCCTAGTGCATATTGTGAATTCAAACACAAAATAGTGTATTGTTGATTCTTGAATCTAAAACTGTTGTGTTGAGAATTTATGCAAAGGAAATCACATATAAGTATTTAGGGAAACCAGGGCAAGGGAAATGGTACACTAGCAGTTACATGAAATTGAAAGAAAACTGAAATATAATATAGGAGATGTTTTTAAATGTAGGCCTACTGCATAACGTTAGTAGAATTTTGGAAATAAATTTTACTTATGTAATTTGACATACAGGGTGAATAACTATAAGAATTTCATCCAAATCCTAATAGATCGACCTATAAGAAATTACAGAAAATCTTTAAGTTTCAGCATTAGTCATTAGTCTGTGATAATTAACATCCGATCACCATGTACACAAAAGCTAACTATTACGAGTAATTATAATGCCAAATTTGGTTGTAATGCCTCTTTTCGTTTTAAGGGTTTAAAGTTGTCCTAGGTTTATGACTTAATTGTCACCCTGAATATTTATAATCACTGATAATATTTATAAAATCATGTCATAATAATGCATTTGCCATTTTCAGAAGATCCTTTCTCCCACTGTCAAATCATGATGTGTAACCGACCACAACTGTATAACCAGTCAGCTAGTAAGTCACCTTCCATCAGGCGCATCAAGGATGTCACCTCGACAGGGCTGGCGTCTTATATACCTCATGTGCCTCTTTTGCAAAATCTGTTTCGGCAACCCCTAACCCTTTCCCAGCAGTCTCTATGAGACTTAGTTGTTCTTGAGGAGGGATTCGTGTCACTACTGGGAGTAGCTTCCATTTGCGCTGTGATGTAACCAGTTTCCCGGAGCCTGGTTCCGTGTGCACCCTTTCGTTTGACCGTATTTTTCGATACTATAAAATGGATGAAGCATAACAAATTGCGCGATTGTTGGCTGGCTAGTGTTAAAAGGTAGGAAAGGGAAGAACCTGTAGTTGATAGATATACCAGTGGGTTTGTTCAGGAAACTTTTTGTGCAGAGGGGGATTCCGGCTTACGTAATGATGATGGTGATAAAAATGAAGGAGAATAAGAAGTGGCTGTTTAATTGAATAATAAATACATAGAAAACTTAGTGCCCAATTTTTAATAAAAAAGGAATAAAAATAAGTCCACAACACTTGCATACTATTTTTGTTTGTTCTAATGTTTAAAATTTGTAAAAATCATGTTTTTTATTAGATTGATGGTTCTCTATGTTATTTGCTAATTTATTTTATTTCAGTTTAATATGCTTTCCATGTAGACTATCATACCGGTATACAAAAAGTATTTTTTATCCTTAACACCTACATTCATTGTTTGTTATAATATTTATTTATCTCATATAAATGAATTAATGGTGCAATAACTCCTAAAAATGGAGATTGTGTGCTCTCTTCCTTACTGCGTACCTCAGCTATGGCACTCTGCCTCTCTGCAGCGGAATATGCTGCCCCAGTCTGGGCAAACTCAGCTCATGCCCGGCATGTTGACTCGGCCATCAATGAGACTGGAAGAATTATTTCAGGCCGCCTTAAGCCCACGCCAGTGGAGAAAATTTACCCCATTATAGGCATAGCACCACCATCCATCCGAAGGAGAGTTGCTTCAGAGCTAGAAAGGAAAAAGCAAATTAGTGACTCAAGGCATCCACTGTTCCATAACCAGCCAAACAATAACAAGGTTGAAATCAAGAAGAAGCTTCATTCAATCAACAGAGCCCTTGAATAGTACACCGGAGCAAAGAAGGCTGGACCTATGGCGAGAGGAATTACAGAGTCCTTTACTCGAGTTGAGGGAAAGTGCAAGTCATGGTGCTGAACTTCCTTTCATGACATGAAAATCTTCCAACCGACTCCGCACCAAGGTTACAAGGTGCAAAACAAACCTGGTCTGGTGGGGTTATATACAAGACGATATCAACTGCGATTGTGGCTTAGAACAGAGCTATGATCACCTTTTGGATTGTTTACTGCTGGGTTCTTAGTGCTCTCATGAGGACATACTTCTATGCAATGACAAGGCCACACATGTGGCTGAATATTGGAAGTTGAAAATTTAGTAGTTTTTAGTTGGTGAATCTGGACACGGAAGTATAGTATAGTACTCCTAAAAATGTTTTATACAATTTTCTTTTGCTATTAAAATGTTTTTTTACTCTTAATTGTTTAGTTTTCGTACTCCCGGAGGTAACTTCTTTCTGAGGTGTTTGAAAGTCAATGTACCCGACGGACGGTTAACTACTCCCGAGTCATAATTTGAAATAATAATTTTGATAATGGTCATAAATGAGACAAAAGAATTGTATGTAAATTTTCCTTGTTAATTGTGTTAATAGGATAATTGTGATAACTCTTGTTTGACACTGGACTCAAAATGGGTTTGTTTCACTGCAATAAGTTGTAGCATGTAATTTTAGAAAAATAATAACAAATTGAGTGTTAAAATGAATTAAAAAATTGCAGGAAAATTTACAGAAGAAGTAAAATCTCTTTTCCCTACAAATTTGATGTATTTCCATGGATAGCATGAAAACGATACAATAAAAGAAGAAATAAAATCATGAACCTTGAAGAAAATACAAAGGCCTTTTTAAACTAAACTAGGCCAAGGTCTTGAGAAATTTTATAACGATAACTAAGATTATTAAATAAATATCTGCGACGTATATTCCTTCCCATTATTTATTAATTAATACTCACTCATTCTGACTGATTGTAAATACATTTGACCTTGACATTTGCTTCTGTGTAGGCTATAGATAATTAGATAAATTATGAGATATCTACCATTTAAAAACAACTGTTGGGAGTCAGATGCTACTTGAATAATATATTATAAGTTTAAAAGTATTAGTTTTACATTTTAGTTCAAAAATTGAGAATATATGGGTAAACACTATTTGAAAAAAATCAAAATATAACAATGGTTTTACACTGTGGTTTTTATTAGTAGTTAACCCTTAATCTGAATTTTTCCAGACTGGCTCTAACGATTTTGATTAATGTTTCGAATTGTATTTTAGGTCCCAAATTCAATAAAACATTACAAGGATGTCTGTATAAATTACTGTTCAAAAGTTATGAGCTTTTAAAATAACCAAAATATATTTCTTTATTTTGTTTGAAAACAATAAATTTTTAAAATAATTTGTCAATCTCTATTGAAACAACTCAAAGAACTAAATAAATTATAATTTTGAATTTGTCTACAACAAACGGTTCCAAAGAAAATTAAATTTACTTTTTAATGGTGAACTCAGTTCATTGTCTGAGATCACTGAATCATATTATTCTTACAGAGCAGTGGTTCCCAAACTGTGGGTCAGTTGGGTCGCAAAATGGGCCCAAAACTAAATTTTAATTTTAGTCCCACTTCTGACACCATGTGTTATTCTCTATTTCCAAGAAATAAATAACTCAATTGAATAAAATAAAGTTATATTAAAAGAAACACTTCATTACAGAATTAATCAAACCTAAACATAAATATAAACAAAACCCAATACAAACAGCTGATTAATATAAATATTAATATAACAGAAAGACAATCAGCACATAAACAAATGTGTCATTTACTATGAACACACAAACTCAAATAATTTACACAAATTAAAATTACGATTTATCATACAGTGTTAATCTGTGGACATATGCGATTGAGTTAAAATATAATTTAAAATAAAAAATAATTTTAGTTGGGAAATAAAATAACGTCGCGTCGAACCACGGCACCACCTTAGTGAAATGGATTATGAACAAAGGGAGCTAGGAACCTGCAGGCCCTATCTTACCATCACAAAGTTTTGTTTGGCTTTTCCTTAACATTGTATTGGGAACCTTATGATGAAGCGTAGTAGAAGTACTGTAACCTCTGAATCATTCGGCACATCCAAATCCAGATTTGTGTCCGCCAGACCTTGGTCTGCACAGGGACCACTCATTAACTGATCATGCGAGTAGGGCTCAGGCCTGAACCAGTGTCCCAGTGTCCCAGTGTCCTAGTATCCAATCCAATCCAAACCCAAACGAACCCTAACTGTAATACGGCTTTTATAGGAAAGATATACAACAGCTGATTATTATAATAAACGTAATAATATAAACATTGTAATTATCATATAAACACGTGACTTTAATCAGACAGAAAATAAAAATATAAATACATAATCCCCCAAAACCGTTAACTATTAACGTGGTGAATAAAGCTGTTCATTTTTTACAGTACACATTTACTTCATAGTTTAACATTAATGAATGATTCAGATGGCATTGGATAGTAAAGCATACGGTATTGCTAATGGAAAGTAAACCAATCAGCTGTAGCTAAGAAATCAAATGTTTTCATTGTAGACAATTTGTAAACAAACTTACTCTCCATAAGGTTAACATTAGAAATTTAAAACGCCATAAAATGGAAACTTATGGGGTTTTCGAAAATATTTTTTCACTAAAACCTTCCCGGACACATTTAGAGCAACTTCCTAAAATTTCATGGTGATCGGATGAGTAGTTTGGCAACGCATAAAGGACATACATACATACAGACCGATATATACATTCAATTTTATATATAGAGATATCAAAAATTCAAATATTTTGCAAAAAACCATATAATCTAGGTAAATTGCCAAAATTCCTACAAATCGTTAAGCTTTGTAACAGTATGTAACATTTTTTGTACACTGTTACAAAGCATAAAATATTTAGAAACATGTAAAACTAATATATCATCAAACTTAATTTACACAAAACACTTTTTCCTACTATTTGCACTCGAAAAAATGCAATAAAATTTGAGAAATTCAGATTCTTTACTTTTTTTTGATTGACAACTGACCATGGTTCTTTTATATTAAATTTATCTATAGTTAAGAATAGGTGTGTATCAATGTATTGTTTGAATATGACATTTTGTGTAGTTGTGGCTTTTGGGCCTTGGATTCTCAATAACTGACTGGGACGGTGGCGACGTCCTGTAATCCAGTAATTGGAGGTCAGGAAATAGTGGATAGTTGTAAGCTATGGTCGGTGGGTGTAGTGTTCTCTTGTGTGGATTAATGTCCGCACTATTGAATACTGTGTTAATCTGCAAAGACCATCCACATAATTAGACCAATTCATAATTCAGAGGCCGTGGTTCGGATTCCACGTTAAACTGTAGGTCCCTTAGTTACCATCGGCTGTTGGGCTATTAATTAACATTCCTGTCTAATGAACATGTCAGCCTCAGTCAGTAACAAGAATACAAGATCGCGCCACAATCATCTTACACTCATTTCTCATTCATATTAAGTTTAAAATACCTACCTTGTAGTATGGTCGCCATTTCAATAATCTAATAGACTAAAAGTGGGAAGTATTTGACTACAAAAACTTACCTATTTTTCTTAGGGGGCCTCAGTTGCCCCATTGTAGCTACATCACTACCCACAACATTTTGATATGGCTATATGTCTAAGCACTGGGGGGGAGGGGAGAATTTCGCCTCATGCTAAAAAATTGTAATGGAAGTGACCTGTTATGGTTATAAGGACAGCTGTTTAGAGGAACTGAAAACATCCCCTTTAGAAACATTTATGATCTAAGCTATGGTATTTAAGCTATATCTATATCCAAGCTAAAGGGAAGAAAATTAATTTTTACAAAGAATAACCCTGATAAAATTATAGTTAATTATTAGTTATGCATATTCTTAGGGAAGAATGTTAAAATTAAATAAGCTGTGTTAGGTTTTAGCTTACTATAAATATTCCCATGTTTACAGCTTCTTGACTTTGAGAACAAAAACATATTCCAAGTTTTGAATTTTATTATTTTTATAGATCAAGACACTATAAATTTCTTGTTTAATAACTTTACTGTATCCACCAGTAAAGACAGTTACTCTTTCTTAAATATGTTTGTAAATTCAATGTCAGGATTGCAAATTTCCAACTCCCTCTTTAATCTTTAATTCCGTAGATACCGAATGTAAACGACGTAAATACAGAGAAATATTGAGAAACATTGTTGAAAGAAAGCGAGCATTGGCCGCTGGTGCTGAGATAACTTTAAGATCAAAGTTCAAAGTTATCTAATTAATTTTAAAACTAAGGAATCTGGAAAATACTGGTTTAAAAATTGGAGTATTGTAAATACTTGTTGTGTTTGACACTATTAAAATTAAGAATGTCAGAAAATATAAAGTTTATTAAAAATAAAACTACAGTGTACTGCTTGTGAGATCTTGTTACTATTTATAATCGAGATACCGTTTTGTTTATAATGACCTACCTAACAACAGGTAATTGTGCTCATATAGCTAAAGACAGGTAAACATAATTAGGTTTTGGACTATTACCTACTTTACTTACTTATCTACATACTAAAACATACACACACAACTTCTTGTTTAGTTTAGACGTTTCTTGAATATAGAATGCATGTCTCCCTTTGCTAACATTATTAGAATGACATATTTGGGATGCAACACTGAAACATTTGATAGAGGCTAGTTGGCAATTGGAGTTGAGAGTTTTATTTATTCTTCTTACCTTGAGTTGCCACTAACGTAGTCAAAGTTTCTTGTTCATACACAGCTATGTTGCAATGCATTATTTGTGTGTATATCAAGACTTTAAAATATTTAAATGTAATAAGCTGCTGTTTTCGCTGCTTAAAATAAGGGTGAAATCCCTCCTGCTTAGCTATTACCATCCACAATATATGATGGTCAAACAATTATCTCCCCCAAAATCCTAACGTGACAAGTAACATTCTGTGATCAAGATTCACTGCCGATTCCTCCGGGTCCCTGAGTCACATGGCATGCTTGTGTCATGGCCCATTTGCAGTCAGGAAGTAGGCCAGTGGTCATTTATTGAGCACATATCAAGCTGATAGATAACAAAGTCCATGGACCCCTGATAGCCCCCTGATACCTCCGTGGTGAGCCCGAGTCTCAGATCAGTCTGGTGCTACGAGCAACAGTGTAAGTACCTCAGCACACTCACACTCTAGGTTAGTCCCTATAAACATTGATGTTTATCAAATATTCGGTAATATTGATTTAGGTAATGTATAAATTTAGGCAATAAAATTGTTTGCTTGTATAACTTTTTGCGTAAAAATTGTAAGTAATTAATTACTCATCATATTAATTGTCATATATCTATAAATTAGGGTTGTTAGTTTGATTCTGGACAAAGCCACAAAAACAAGCACATATGTGATTGGTTCTTATCCATCCTTAGGATCAATAATATGGCCTCTGGGTTTGGACCGGTCCCTACTGGAAGTGGAATATGTGTGTTATTTAGCATAAGCCATTTTCTAATTGAGGACTTCACCTCCAATCTCTCTTTTCAGTTTACTTACATTCTATAGACTGAATGAGATTTTCAGAGTACGGTATCTGACTTTTGGTCATCTTTTGATTTCCTCACAAAACATGTTTAAAATACCCCCGTCGCAGCAGATCTGCATACTCAGCGATTTTCCAAATCAATAATATAATAATAATAATAAAATATGACAAGTTTTATAAAAATCTGTTCATAAACATGAGAATTATTTGCCTATTCTCCATAAGATTAACATGGGAAAGAGTGTGCAGGTTAGCTGCTGTGAGGAACACAGGAACACTGAAAGTAGTCATTTATACCATAAATAATTTTTATTTTAACCAATTATACCAAGTTTCATCAACATCTGTCCATAAATAAAGGAGTTTGCCTATTCCCTATATGATTAATATGGGAAAAGAGTATGCAGGTTTGCTGCCATGATAAACACATAAACTATGATTTTTAAGCATAAATGGATAGATCTCAACCACATGAAGCTAAATATCACGTTTCATCAAAAAATATTGATTAATATGGGAAATATTAATTTTTCCCTATCCTCCATAAGATTAACATTGGAGCTGCACAATACAACGTACTGTGTTTAGATTTTTTAATATCTCGGTAACCGTTGGAGATAGAGAAAAACTTTAAGGAACTTAATTGTGTAGTTTTTTAAGCTGATTCCAATGGTGAAATATAAAATTAGAAATTTTTAAAAATTACATGTGAAAAACGCAAAAAAACCCCATTTTGGGGTACAAAACCCCCCCAAACTACCTGTTCCTGTAGACCGATATGTCTGGTTTACGAACTCGTCCGAGCATTTGTAGGAATACACGTCTCTACCAAATTTGGTCTCGATCGGACCATTTTTACGCGAGTTATCGTGCTAACAGACACACATATATATATATATATATATACACGTATATATATTATTATTTTATGTTTTATATACACGTATATATATATATATATATATATGTATATAAATTTTAACGACTATTGTTTTTGGACTCTGGGCACTTAAAGACGAAAAAATAACATGGTCCCGGGCTTAAGTCTTACCATGAGACCTACGGTAATAGCTTCTTCCCTATGGGAAATTCGCTAAAAGAGATTTACCGTGCAAAAATGTTTTAAACCATAAAAAACTCTTATGCTTGACAATATTCCGTTACACTTTGGGTGGTACCTTATGGTACTTTATGTGAACAGTAGATCAGTGAAGCCACCTAGACAAATAGATTATACGATAATAGTAGATTAATGTCTATGTGGATTGACTAATGCTTTTAAGATAGGTTTTAAATGTAGTTATTCTCAAACTGATAATTAACTCTATAAGCTGATCATAATAAGCTGCTGATACCTTTCGTAACTAATTTTAACCCAGCCAGACAAATGCCAGAATTCAATTAATTTAAATTAATACTAAAACGTATCTCATATGTTTTAACAAAATATTGTTTCACATTCCCTCCTCTAAAACCTGTATACTTCAAGTTCTCAAATACTGTATTGAAAGAGCAGACAATTTCTACATAAAATTCCCTAGTGCAGATGAACCATTGTTATGTTCCAACACCCATAGTCAGTTAGTTAGTTGGTGAAATAGTGACCTACCCAGGTAGGTATTGTATGAATGAGAAATTAGTGTAACATGATTGATCATGTTACCGACCAAGGCTGACACGTTCCTTGGACAGGACTGTTAATCAATTGCCCAACAGTTGATAGGACATATAAGGGACCTACAGTTTAACGTGTAGTCCGAACCACTGCCTCTGAATTATGAACTGATCTAATTAAAAATTATCTAAATAAAATGAGGATGGTCTTTGCGGATTATCATAGCATTCAATAGTTCAGATGTTGACCTACACAAGAGAACACTTCATTCATCGACCATTGCTCACAACTATTCACCACAAATCGTGACGTCCAAGCTAGATTACAGCACATGTCACTGTCCCAGTCACATTTTGTGTGTAGTAACTTCTGAAATGGGAATGAAGATAATGAAGTATCTTTAGACATAAATCATTAAAATGTTTTAACAAAAAATCTAAGCTTTCAATTCATTAGTCACGCTGGATATTTTGTATATTTCACGAACATTACACAGTCTTTCTCAAACATTCTTCAACTCAGATAGTTAAATTTGTTATTTATTGTTGTTAAATATATGAACAGATGTGCTTTACCATCTCCAAGTAACAGGAATACTCCTGAGCCAAGAGTCAATACACCCACGTGACACTTCGGTATCATACATTTTGAAGGCAGTGATATTAACTTTTATTTGTAAAAAAACTACTTGCCAGATAGCTGTATTCTTTAGCAACGAAAGGTATTTATTTACCAATATTTGGTTTTATTGTAAAATCGTCTATCTTATCCCTGTTGTAAAACAAGCACTGTCTAGGCAAATTTTTTTCTGTCCAAGGATTTATGATTGTTTTGGGTAACACAGGGTATTTGGAGAAGAGGGCTCAAGGTCGGGGAAAAGTGTCCTTTATTAGGGACCTTATTTGAAGTAGCTGCAGTTAACCAATACAGCTGATTCAGGTTGTTTTATTTTTCAAAGTAAAATTCTTACACTTTTTAGAATTGTAAACAAACAAAACAATTTTCTGATTTCTAGGTTAGTCTGATGAATAACCATATAAACTGTATTTACATTGAGTACATAATAAAAATGTGGTTCAATATAGCTAATTAACTTATCTAATGCATGTTTTATTTTACCCGAGGAAAGTTCAGTCTCCCGGTACTTATACTGTTCTCTAAAATAAGCACTCTCCGGGCAAAAGATTTTTCTGTCCAAGATTTTTGTGTTATAGAGGTATTTGGCCACCAGAAATGAAATGGAACAGGTCCCAAGGCTAGGAAAAATCCAGGGTTCGTCCTACTGCCCTTCAAAGTGTATATATATGTTATCGTTCGTTATAGACGTTTTTGTAGCTGCGGTTGTCGCTGATTCAGGTTGTTTTTACTTTTCATAACTTATTAAAAATCATAAAAATAAACGTTTTATTTTTAGGTTATTTTGAAAGAAACTTTAAAGATTAGTTTGGTTTAATTACATGTTTTTTTGTTGAGCAAAGCTCGGTCTCCCGGCACTTTCTAGCAAAGCAAAGAAGTGGAAAGTACATGAATTAACATTGAATTTATTTAAAATCCCAACACAATCCCAATCAATCAACCGATCTCTCTTTAAAATCTCATTAGCTGCAACTTGTACATCCAAAATAACCCTTTAAAAACCAAAACAACTAATATGTTAATACTTAAAAGAGGTTATACACTAACAAAGTCATTAGATCACAGATAAGTCAAAAAGATATGTATTATCATCTCAATGAATGGAAATAAGTAAGAACAAGAGATGAGAGAATTCATTTTTATTTCTCTGTTAAGTAATATGATAATACAGTATTATAAAGTGGGTGATTGCTTATGTCTTACAAAAATTTCTTTCAAAAGCATAATATGAATTTGAACGATCGGTACGGTATAAAGTCTTAGACTTTGAGACAATGTAATACTTTGAGACTGGGACGGTGGCGAAGTCCTGTAATCCAGCTACTTGGAAGTCACGAATTGTGAATAGTTGTGAGAGATGGTTGGTGGATGTAGTATTATTCTCTTGTGTGGATTAACGTCCGCACTATTGAATACTACGTTAATCCGCAAAGACAACCCTCATAATTAGACCAATTCGTAATTCAGAGGCTGTGGTTCGGATTCCACGTTAAACTGTAGGTCCCTTAGTTGCCATCGGCTGTTGGACTATTAATTAACAGTCCTGTCTAAGGAACATGTCAGCCTTAGTCAGTAACAAGACTACAAGATTGTGCCACAATCATCTTACATTCAATCCTCATTTATACTTGGCTTAAAATACCCACATTGTAGTATGGTTGCCATTTCAATTATCTAATCTAATATAATATTCAAGCATTTTAACCTTGCCTTGCCTTACCTTTATTTATTACCTCAACTGTTTTAAAATGTTATTTAAAACCATACTATCTTTTAAATTTTAAATAGTTTGAGGGTCGGTGTCAATACATTTTTCCAACTTCAAAAACATTTATTTAGTAAATAAAGTTTTTAAGTAAAATAGATTAATAAAATACCAATTTCGGCCATCAAGCATTCTATGCATTTCTAGACTGTAATTTGCCGTCAATTTATATAATATCATTATGTGTATTTTTGTCCGTTATCAGACTGATACAGCTAATTATTTATTGGTCAGTTGTCAGTTGGGCAACCAGAACACTCACTCATTGAATGTGCTGTAATCTTATTTGTGGTCAAGAGAGTAACAAAGATAAAAACTACTATTGTAAACCTACTATTGTAAACTATTGTAAACCCTCAAAAATCATACAATCTGATGATGTATAATCTTAAAATAAATGTGAGCTTGATGTTCAAACCAATTTTAAAATATTAACTACACCGGTATCTAGGTTAAATTCATGTTTTGTGGAGTAATTTTAGGTGAAAATAAAAATTATTGATAATTTGGCCGATAAATATTTCTATATTTATAAAAAAGGATGTTGCTATATTTTTTGTATATTTGAAGTTTATTCGCTCTTAGGTAAAATTTCATCGAGAAGGTTTATGTGTCATAAATTTTGTTGTAGCTCAATTGGGTTTTCCCTAGAAGCCCAAAAAGGATTCCATACTATGGAACCATAACTTTGTTTACATTATAACTATTTTCTTTTCAACAGCTTATTCATTAACTATATCTGTTAGTTGAAGATATACTCGACAGATTGAAGAACTTTTGTTCACGTTTTTTAGTTAGGAACAAACATGAGATCTTTGAAGGGGTGTAGGACGAAGACTATATTTTTCCCAGCCTTGAGACCAGCTCCAATCGATTTATCGTGGCCAAATATCCCGTATTTCAGAAAAGTATCATAACTTCTTGGAGAGGATCCGGACAGTGCTTGTTTTAGGGTATAAGATATGATAACACTAATTAAAAATCTCCTCCGATAGTTAATGTTACCGATAGCATATTCTCAAGGTCTTGATCGACCCGTGGGCCAGTGAAGCTGGGCAGCGGACAGCGAGGAAGTGGTCGCCAAGGTGAACCACTACATAAACAATACTCGGCGGACTCCTTGTAAACAAACTGTGACGTCATACCGCGCAGAAACTCTACTTGCAAAGTGATAGGTGTTACTTTCATACAAGTGTTTTAAATAAAATACTAAAATAAAAAAAATAAAATACAACTTTGAACGTTTCTAAAATGTCATTGTTTATTTTTTAATTTTGTTAGAAATATATTTTTGACATGGATATGTTTAAGCTCTAGAGGGTGTTACCGGGGAGCAATGGGTGGGTTAGTGCACAAAGTTGGAGAGTTGGAACTCGCGAAGTTAAAAATGTATATATGAATAAAATGATACCACATAACGGTCTCTCTTTCTATACACTATTCTACTTTAAGGCATAAAGTGGTCTGATGACTAAGTAAACTCTCTAATATCCTAGCTAAAAAACAACCTAGTGTCTCTTACAACGTTATGAAATGTCAAAATAAAAATCAAACATAAATTATAATGATACAATAATAAAAATACATTAATTTCTAACAATACGCAATAATAATATATTACCCTAATATGCCTACCTTACGACAGGGGTGTTAGCACTTTTCGAGACTCAAAAAGTGTAACAGAAGTGACGTTATGTGGTTATGAGACAGCTGTTTACTTTCTTTATACTAGAAGTAGTTTCTTTATATTTTGTAATCAAATATATCTATGTAAATAAAATAAGAGTTTTTTTCTGTACATTGCTTAGAGTTATTAATTTTTTAGTTATTTTTACGTTTCATGCGTTAGAGAAGCCGAAACAAGTCTTATCTCAATTTGTGTCTGTTTGTCTGTGGTGCTCCAGGAGGCATTTTACGCCGTCTTGTCCGAAAAAAACGGGAGAACAAATAACAATACAACTTATTTAATACATTCTCTACAATCCAGAGACGGTTTTTAAATGCTTTAATTTGTCCGTCGACCCTTAAAAAATAAATCACGAGCATTTAAAACACTACATTTTACGCGATATTAGTCGCATTTTGCTATCAATCTATAATATTATAAAGAAGAGATGGTTTCTGTATGTTTGTTTGTGGGTTTGTTGTGGCAAGTAAATGCGAAAAATACTGAACCGACCGGTTTGAAATTTTACACAAAGGTAGATCTTAAACTCATGCAACACATAGGCATACTCATTTCCTTAAAATCCTCTCGGGCTACGCCCTGTGAACGTCCTAAGTTTCAATGTTTACATTTTTAGAGAATGAAAACATAAAATTACTTGAATGTCAACAGCTGTGAACACTAAAATTTGACAGTTCGAGAAGAAGAAGAAGAAAGAGCTGCCGTGATCGTCCTAGGTTTCAATGTTTACATTTTCTAATGACAACATCCGTTTGCACTATATTTTGACAGTTCGGGAAGAAGAAGAAATAAAGTTGATTTTTTAGATAAACTGCTGGATCGAAATTAGTGAATTATTTGAAATAGCGAAATGGTAGATATTAAGTTTTTTCCGACGACTGTCTCTATTACATTTGGCCTTAAATGTTGATAGAGAACCTACAAATACTTATTGGAAACATTTCTTATTTTAAATTTTAAAATATAATGCTATTTCCCACAATGAAGGCGTTTTAGAGAAAAATGTATATACAAATTGTGCTGCACAAAAACTTTACGTTTTTTTAAAATTAAGATATATTCTAAAATACATATTCTATAAGTACAATAGTAAAACAACTTTTAGGAAAAACATCGCATCCTCTACAATGTTGATGGTCATCTCAATGAACAAACCCTTTCATCATTTGAATAAAGTTGAAACTGTTAATAAAATACTATTTTTTAAAATCCAAATTCCGAACTTGACTGTTTATGTTCTCTTGTATTAGTGATATAAACTGTAAACGGTTTAACATGTGAAAATTACCAAAAATATCAGCCAAAAGATACCACCTCTTTATTATTTTAAAAATCTTATCTCAAATAAAAAAATTAAAAAATCGTTTTATTACAGTTTTAAAGTTAATCACCTTTATAATCGATTTTGTATACGTCAAGTATTAACAGTACATTTTATGGTGTAAGGCTCGGTACCTATACTGTATAGGTACGATATTTTTCAACATTTAATCTTTATATTCATATATTTTTACAAATAAAAACATAATTATGCAGATAGAAAACTTGACTATTTACTTTCTACTATTACTGAAAGCCAAATGACATTCAATGACGGACTTTAAACCGTCAACACTTACACTCCGAGTGGTTGACGAGGTCAACGGACCAGCTCTTCTCCGTTTAAATTCAAGTTTTATCGAGATGACGTCAAGTAAACGGTTTCTTCAAGAAAGTCGCTCCGCGAAGTTGGCAATGGTTCAAGCAGGTGAACTGGTTGACACTTCGGCACTAGCTGAGCGCGCGACTGGACGTCTGGTTCTTCCGATCAGCTGTTTAGAGATAGTCGCAGTTTTCCATTGTTGAGTTACGGAAACGGAAATGCGAGCTGCTCTAGGCGACCGGAGCCCTCAGCTGAGCCGGGGGCGGTTTCAAAATCGACGTCCGGTTTCCCCAACCGGTCCTATCCAGGGTCCCAGGTTAGTTCAACTGATGTTTCTTTTTTAAATATATTTTTTACAGATTTCATTCTTTGGTTTTCACGTTTTAAAATTATTTTGAGTTTTACATGTTATTTATAAGTAAGTCTTTGTTAGAAGTTGAATTCCAGGCGGTTCTGCAAGAAACCGGACTTGAGACGTTTTCTCATGTATTATGTATATTTTTCTCATTCAAGTAATTAGCTCTTGACTTACTGACTAATTGGCTATGTACAGCGTAATCTTTCACTGAGGATACTATTACAAAACTAGTAAATTAGCTAGTAGGCTTAACTAACTATTATTTTTGGTTATGTTTATTTATATGATTTGTGTTATACTTATCTAAATATAATTGTTTAATTTTTTTTAACAGTGTAACATGTGCTTACTTTTCTTGATTATTATCATACAGTACTTTATTGAACCCCCTAATAAGGAAAATTAAATTTCGGTTTGTTGGTTTGTTATTAGAAGATATCTCCAAACTCACTGAAATGAAAATTATTTTTAACTTTATACAAATATTTTTTTCAATATACACATCTAGTACTGATGGTACCATTAGTCTGTGCTCGTGGCTGTAACAGCTGTAGTGTTGTTACAGAGGGGGGGTGAGGGGGCTCTTTTCTAAAAACATTTATTTGTCAGTTTTACCGGCTGTCACATAAAATTGCTGTCAACGTTTATTTGTTTGTTTACCTTTTTATTTGTAAACAGTTCAATGTTTTGTTTGTGATATTCTTAACCTTTTTCAATGTTTCCTTTTTTTCTTTTCTCAATATAGGGTACACGCATATTATTATAACTTTTTTACATTTCATTATAATTATTAGATGTACAATTTGAGAATCCTTAAAATTATGTTACACGACGAACATAATAACATAAAAACAACATAATTCAAACAAAAAATCGAAACCAAAAGTCGAAATTGGAAGGCTAAGTTAATCAAGGTGACATTACGATCCTTCTCAGGGATTAGAAGAATGTGACTGTTCCCACCGATGAAAAACGTGTGAAAACAAACTTAATATGTACATATAAAATTGTTGGTCGAAATTGTTGGAAAAGACAACGATTTCACGTCACTTCCAAACTCCATGACAAAAAGGTATGACTAGAGGGCCTGAATTGGTATATGACGTTAACATACTGAAAGATGTGAAATGTGAAACATTAAGAATATCTGAGTTGGATCACTTACTTCACGCTGATTGCTCATTTGCTGAAGTAAAGCTAAGGAGAAGATCGGGATCTGGGATTGGAGGAGAAAATAAGAACACGAGAACGATTTATTCATTAACTACGACCATAGGCCTCCTGTCTTGCTGAAATGTAGTACGGTAGTAGTAATGAGTTCCATCGCTTATGGCCTACTCGTTGACGAGGACGATTGTAAAATGAGTGGACTTTCCTAATTTACTGATTGACGTTAGATTTATAACCTTTGTCGTTTGATTATTGTCACACGGTCTTAGTATAAATATGTTTGTATACCTAATTAAAATATACAATCATGGTATTAACTGAATGCTTTATTAATTAATTTACCCAAATTTAAATGTAACTGTAGGATTAATTTCTATTCAGATTACATCTGGTGATTTGGAGTAATAAGCCCAATGGCACGCGGCTGCTCCGTGAGAGGAAATCTTTTGAAAATCAATCTTTATCTGCATGAATTAATGAAAAAACACTAAAAGATTTAAACCCCTTTGACAAATCTTGTAAAATTGACGACTACTTAAATACTACTTTAAGTTTATGACTGATTTTTATCTAACTGTGGCTGTAGTGTCATCAGCATATAATATCAAAGTCTAGCACATGGTCTCATTTCATTCAAATTCATTCTTTATAGCGAATTGCATTTATAGAAACATTCCATTGGAGATTATAAACTTTCAGGTTTCTACAAAATTGTTTAAATTGTCTATCTCTGACTGGTTGTTGAAGATCGGTCCCGAATAGGCTGAGACACTCATCCGCTCTGAGTACAGCAACTAACCCACTCAAACTGTTCTCACTGTTCCCACATCATCTCAAAGTTAACATGTATTTACTGTTAGGCGTTACGAAGTTCGCCGGGGCAGCTAGTTTTATATATTTAGTAAAAAAATATTTACTTTTTCAATCAGGTGACTTAATTCGATTATTTAGACGACTAATGGAGTGAGTGAGCCTAAGTTTTATAGAATGGCGAGTAGCGTCAGATCCGCGCGCACAGACTAATGATGACACTATCTGTAATAGCAGATCGTACAGAATCGTATACATTGATCGGTACACTATTACACACTTGGTTACATGCTTGTTCAAGGTTTATTTGAATTGCTAAAAGTTGATTTTCAAGAATGAGTACTTTAGTTAAAGAATCATTTTTATTCTAAGAACTCATAACGTTCACTAAATTTCATTGAGATAGGCTGATAGGCATACGTTTTCGTAGTGTTGAAGTTTTATCCGGGCATACACTTTACTTTAGGTGCACATATATGCCTTATTTACCATTATCTCTTTTTTACAAAAATAAATCTAAACTAAGCATACATTAATCAACTATTGCATGCATATTCTAGACCTTCAGTAAATAAATCCTTGTGCAATATTTGTTGAGCTCATTTTTTTAATAACAATCACTTTATTTCACAACTAGCAGTAAGCCCGTCCTTTGTACGGGTTGTAGTATTCAGTTTAAAGAAGAAAGATTATCATACTAAAATGTAAACCTGAAATCCTAAACAAATCAATACAAAGAAAATAAATCAATATCCATCTTTATTATTTAGCATTACTTTACAATTAAATAGATTAGGACATTTATACCACTATTATAATTAGTTATACGTTAAAATAGCTTTTTAATATATTATGATTTCGAAATGGGTTTAAAATCAATGACCAATATAAACTAACAAATATTGATGACAGCTGTTTGCTTTTATTTCTATTAAATGTTTAAACTACAAAGACAGCTGATTATTAGCAGTAGGTTATTCATTGAAAACTGGATCAAAATGCGAGTGTAAAAGTGGA
Source organism: Nephotettix cincticeps (assembly GCA_023375725.1). NCBI lineage: Eukaryota > Metazoa > Arthropoda > Insecta > Hemiptera > Cicadellidae > Nephotettix > Nephotettix cincticeps. The sequence goes on along the minus strand of CM041790.1, from coordinate 28,232,760 downwards.
TTTATCGCGTAAAAGTGGATTTTTAAATGCTCGTTATTTACTTTTCAAGGGGCGGCGGGCGATTTTAAGTCTTTATAAACCTTCTCTGGAATTTAGAGAATACATGAAATAAGTTTCATTGTAATCAGTCTTCCCGTTTTTTCGGAGAAGACGGCGTAAAATGCCTCCTGGAGCGTCAAGGTCAAACAGACAAACAGACAAAAATTGAGATAAGACCGGTTTCGGCTATTCTAACGCACGAAAAGTAAGAATAACTAAAAAATGAATAATTCTGAGCAATGTACAGACAAAACTCTAATTTTATTTATATAGATATACAGACACTACTGTAAAATACATGCAATTATTATTTTTACCGCATTATGTACCGTCAGAGCGATTTTCATCCTGGTGTGTGGGACTTTCACCCACTAAATCCCTATCGGTCCAGGTATGGTATTTCCTCTCGGAACGCTTTTCTGCACTAAGGGCAGGCATTACGTCTTCGTAATCCCTCCTTATTAAGCTAAACGGTGCATACTATAGCTGTTCTTCTCTCTTTTGTCTGAGCACCCTCTTGCAGAATTCTGAAACATAATTCCACGATGTAGGCCTTGACAACATTCGGTTTACGATACCGTCCGGTGATATTTGCCACTATTATAATTAGTTATACGTTAAAATAGCTTTTTAATATATTATGATTTCGAAATGGGTTTAAAATCAATGACCAATATAAACTAACAAATGTTGATGACAGCTGTTTGCTTTTATTTCTATTAAATGTTTAAACTACAAAGACAGCTGATTATTAGCAGTAGGTTATTGAAAACTGGATCAAAATGCGAGTGTAAAAGTGGATTTATCGCGTAAAAGTGGATTTTTAAATGCTCGTTATTTACTTTTCAAGGGGCGGCGGGCGATTTTAAGTCTTTATAAACCTTCTCTGGAATTTAGAGAATACATGAAATAAGTTTCATTGTAATCAGTCTTCCCGTTTTTTCGGAGAAGACGGCGTAAAATGCCTCCTGGAGCGTCAAGGACAAACAGACAAACAGACAAAAATTGAGATAAGACCGGTTTCGGCTATTCTAACGCACGAAAAGTAAGAATAACTAAAAAATGAATAATTCTGAGCAATGTACAGACAAAACTCTAATTTTATTTATATAGATATACAGACACTACTGTAAAATACATGCAATTATTATTTTTACAATAGGGAAATGCATTATGTACCGTCAGAGCGATTTTCATCCTGGTGTGTGGGACTTTCACCCACTAAATCCCTATCGGTCCAGGTATGGTATTTCCTCTCGGAACGCTTTTCTGCACTAAGGGCAGGCATTACGTCTTCGTAATCCCTCCTTATTAAGCTAAACGGTGCATACTATAGCTGTTCTTCTCTCTTTTGTCTGAGCACCCTCTTGCAGAATTCTGAAACATAATTCCACGATGTAGGCCTTGACAACATTCGGTTTACGATACCGTCCGGTGATATTTGGCCACTGGCTGCCTCTAGATGAGAATGTTCTGCTTCCCATCTTCTACAAAATAATATCATGTGCCGTGCATCGTCATTCGCTGAATCGCCATACTGACATTCTGGGTTTTCAACTTTTCCCATTTTATATAGGCAGGCTCCAAAGCAACCGTGGCCAGTTAGAAACTGCGTTGTGAAAAAAATCACCTCCCATGATTTCTTCCTAACCACATATGTTCATGTTAGTTACGTATACTATGTAGCATTTGAAAGTATATATCGGGTTTTCTTCTATTACTTGCTTCTAACGCCATAACGAACTCCTCAATGAGTTTGAAAGTAAGCTATATAACTCTCCAGAATTGTAGAGGCTGAAGATCATACTACGGTAAGAAACGTATTACTGGACATTTGAAAACTCGTTTCTAGCTCCCACTAAATAATTTTTATTTTATTGTATTACGAATTCAAAATCGTATTTGAGCTGTTTTCAAAATTCAACCCGACGAACCATGATAAATTAGAAACGAAATTAAAATTACATACAGCTTTAAAATTAAACATTGTACATTTTAAGCTCTAGTTACATTTCGTACCCTTTGAAACCTAGTTAAGTATAGATTGGAGAACATGCGCGTACCTAATTGCTAGATAACCTTTTTACATATTAAAATTTATGTTACTATATGATTGTTTTCACTGAAAACTACGCGGTTGTTGACATGAAAACTGTGACTATGAGTTAAGGTTGCACTGCTTAGAACATCCGTACTTCTATACTTAAAATTCCCTCATGTTATAACTCATTGAGAATGGATCAATTGGTAAAATTATTTTACAATTCAATCAACAAATTTGTGAGATTTTCATTCGTAATTATATGCGAGGAACGGACGTTAAATTCGGTTTGAAACTTCTATAATTCGTAATTCAAACAATAAACCTGAATTAATTCAATGTTTTTCTTTTAAATACTTCAACCTGCAAAATCCTTATAGAACTGATTGTAAAATATACTAGAATCACGTGAAACGTGGTGCGTTGGGAGACACCCTGTTTGCGAATGACCAGGTCTGCTGCAACAGGGAAGTCAGGCGGTGCGAGAGAGTGCTGATTAACTCTCTTTGTTTCGCGGGGCTTCGATGATTAGAATGAACAAAGTCTAAACAACAAGTCACATTGTCGGTGAATGACTGAGTGAACAGTGTCCGCATGATTCGGTACTGAGTCTGACGGGGACTGGGTGGCCAGGACACACAGGACACAGGTAGGCCTCACACTCATAGGCCTGTGGTAATTATATCAGCTGCTGAGTATGACGTGGCTCGGATTTCAATCATTTAGTGACAGGAAACATTATTAAATGTTAATTATTATTTTGTACGTTATATTTTTAGTTTTGACATCCATATGTCTTAGCTCTGGGGGGTGTTGGCAATCTGCGCCACCAAAATTTGAAACAGTGACGTAATTTGGTTAATGACGTAATAGCTTGGTTATAAGAACAGCTGTTTAGATGAACTGAGTACATTCCTTTTCAACAAATCCATGATCTAACCTATTTTCTACAGGGAAGTAAACGAACATTTTAACATGAAAAAATGTTTTTAATAGTTTTATCGTAATCTGAAAACAGATTTATGAATTTTACATTAATAAATAAAGTGTATGGACTTTCTTAATCCTGTGAGTAAACCATATACTTGGGTATATTTCAAAATAAAATAAATATTTAACGTTTATAATTCGGTGGAGGAAGAGGGGAACATACCAATAATACCTCCGTCGCAGGAGCCCTGCGTACTCAGCGAATTTCCTAATCAATTATAATTATAATACACCTCGTTACTTGAACAAAGATACGGACAAATTAAAAATATATAATTAAAAAAATAACAACACAATATTTCTCTCACATCCTTTTTTTGTTAATTTTTATTTTTATCGCTAAAAATGCATACTTTCAATGTTCTTCACAGCAGTAAACCTACATACTCTTTCCCATGTTAATCTTATGGAGAATAGGTAAATGACTTTTATATTTATCAATGGATATTGATAAAACTGGTCATATATATTATTATTATATTATTGATTTGGAAATTCGCTGAGTACGTAGGTCTGCTGCGACGGGGTATTTGTAATTACGTGGACGAAGCCGAGCGGAACAAGTTTCTCACAATAACCTCCCATAATCATTTAGTGACTTTAAAAACTTTTCGATAAAAAAGTTTTATTTTCCAAACAAAAAAATCGTCCGATAGTAATGATTCATACTGGGCATGACGTATTCAAAGGTTGTTTCCGTAGTTGAACGCTTACGGAAATGTTGAAGTAACCATGAACAAAGAAGGATCGCTTTCATGCAACGTAATCCAGCGTAAACGTCCTTGCGAAGCCGAAGCGCAGTGGCTACGTGTTCCCTGAACGTGACGTCATATAAGGACTTCCGTCGTGTATACGTCAACTGAATTTTTGGAACGCCAAGATTAAAAGATAATATGTTTATTGTTTGAAAAACATTGTAAGTAATTGTGTTGAAAAATTAATATAACATTTTGGTAAAAAGAGGTTTTGCAATATGTTTTAGTTATAATAAAATTAACATATGAAAAGGCTTAGCGTCTAATCGTCTAAAAAAAATAAATCCTATCTACACAAATTCACAAAATGGAAAGCGGCTTAACTGCAAAAGTTCGTTTCAATACTTAAACGAACTTCTTCAAAAACTAATAAAAATATGAGTGAATACATGCAATATATTTGACAATGACTCTATTTCAATAAGAAACTTGAAACTAAGAAACAAATATGGTTACGAAGGTTGCTTATTCATTATAATAAGTGCATGTAGTCTATTTATACGCTTTGCCTGATCCAGGATCGAACCATAACATAATCTTTTGATAATAAAGGCAAATAATCACAAATTATCAATTCATCTATAAACATATTATTCTTTTTATTTTATATCATTTAAAGTTATTTTGGAACGATTTAATCCACCAAATAAAGCAAATACTGAATACCGTAGCTATTCGATATTTGCTTTAATTAAACTACAATACACGAAAAGATTTTTTTAAATGATTACTAGTTTATAAAATTTTTCTACAGACTTTTATTATAATTTTTTTCTTACTTCATGTACACATAACATCACAGTTTTTATTTAAAATTACATTTTTCAAATATAAAATTGTATTGTTAGGTACAGTATATTGTTTTAAACATACGCAGGCCAAAGCAAGATTTATGTATATTTTAGAAGTTTTAACGTAGAGGTTTTTTGTTAAGTGGTCGAATTGTCCAGTTGATTATCACACGAAAGGTTACAGTAAGTGGTGGGGGTGTTTACATGAAGCTGGTTATCGGGCTTGGCTAATTGAGCACCAGCTGATCACGTGACATAGGTCGCCGGAACCGGACACGGTCACTGTTGCCAACTTACAACATTATAAATAATGTAATCTACTAAACAACAATTAAACTGACTCATTCTATAACTAAGTAATTTTAATGTTTAGTTTTACTGATTATTTTCTAATGTATTCTAATAGAAAATGAAGGGTAACCCTTTAAAATTAATCGATAAGTTAGCATTGGCGGATACAGGATATACCAAAAGGGGGGTACGCGTTGGGGGGGTAGGTAAAAGCAACGACGGGTCTGGGGGCCCTCCCCCGAAAGATTTTAAAAATTTTAGTATAAAATGACACATTTTTAGGCCGTTTTTAACTCATCTTTATCAACCAGAGTTTAGATGAAAAAAGCTATGGTTTGACTCAAGAATATTGAATAAAAAGAAAGAATTTTGAAGCCATTAGAGAGTTTTTGCATTTACATAAAAATATCTGACCCTTTGACTATATGAATTTGAGCGTTTGAAGCCATTACCTTTTTATTTCAAGTTCAGAAATACTTTTAGTACTGATATTAATATGTTTTAAAGTTTTTTTAAATAAACGCATATGCACATTTTCAGTTATTCTAACTTATAAGTTTATATAATGGATCAATGTATAACTTATTATTCATGATTATTAAAGGTCTAAGGCAGAAGTAGTTTGTAGCAAATCATGACAAATTACCCATTTTATCTAATATAAATTGAATTCCCAAAGAGGACCTATAGCTCTCCTAGTTCCTCACTGGATCAGCGACTGTAAGTTAGCAATATAACATTTAATGTAAAAATGCTATCCTAAAATTATATCTTAAAAAGCTTATTCTTTGAAATAAATATCCCCCTGTCTAAGCTCTGGGGGATGGGGTTAGACAACGGAAGTGACTTATGACGTCACTTCCTTTGTGTGAGCAGCTGTTTCCAGCAGGCAGGCATACACACTAGGATTTCACAGAGAATGCCAAATGATTGTTTCAAGTTTTCCCCAGGGCTGCAAGAAGAGACGGCTCGTCATCGCGTTGCTTTGGGGGTGCACGCATCTGGAGAGTTGTGGGGGTAAAAGCGCGAAGGAAAGGGAGTTATTTGGAATTAAAAACCTTAAACGTGTTTTCAAGCCACCTGACACACATTTTTCGCAAACTTTGACGAAAAAGCCCGCAAGTACAAGTGGTTTAGAAAATATAAAGTATTTGGAGTAAAAAAATGTTATTTTAACATAAATTTATTACATAAATAAAATAAACAGCGTATTATAAAAAGTTGGAAATGACTTAATCTTAGATTATAAAATATAAAGGCTATTTATAAGATATTATGTTAACTTCTCATAATTTTAAATTTTGTTTAAATTCCTATACGTCTGAGGGCCGCGTTGTGAGGATCTCTGGTTGAGAGGAACTGAAATACTCCCTTCAGTAAGCTTCATGGAAGTAATATGTAAATACATTTATTTTATACTCAGACGCGTAAAACAATAGATGAGATCATAGTCTCTTCCTCTCTCTTCGCTCTTCGTCTCGTCAGAGATGATGAATTAATTATTGAACAAGTGAATAACATAAAATGACAAGAATGTCAGGTAAGGTTGCGCAACAAGCACGTGTTCCGGCCGTGTCTTGGTCAATGTCACACGTGATAGTGACCAGTGTGCATCTGTCCACAGCATGGGACCCAGAAAAGACGTCAGTTCACCGCTGATCGTGGTGTCCAACAGGCTGCCCTTCGTGCTGGTCAGACATGAGGATGGAACTCTGGAACGAAAACAGAGGTCAGGAACAACACTGGTACTACTAGTAGCAATATCGAATCGATCTATCCAGTATCATGTAGATTGAGATATGTTTGCCCACATTACTGATAAAGACTCCCTAAAAATAATTAAAGTCATGGGAATCTAGGTTTCAAGGTACAACATCAAAATATTGTTTTGATACAAAGTATGTTAGTTTTGACCAAACCAAGTGGATATTTCATATATATAGACCAAAGTTTAGCTTGTTTTTGTAAAAGTAATGAGCTTATAAATACATAAAAATATTAAATACATTCGACTTGAAAACCAAGTTAGGAAAATCAAATATAATGTTCTTAATCAAATAATTTTCTTATAGTACTTTTTGTTTTTTTTGGTGGTCACACAATCTAAAATAATTTTACTCCTCATTTAGATAGGCCTAATGGTTTTTAACACGAAAATAACAGTGTGTTTGAGGTAAAGCTATTTTCACTCTAATATTTTAATTCAATAGGATTTGTCAGCCAATCGTGGACGATTTAAATTAAATCGATTGCCAGTAATCATTACTGCTGGAGGCATACTTCTAAAACTTTGTTAAGTGAAATGTCTCATTTTCAGCTAATTTTGTAACCTACTACATTGATTTTCTCGCTAAATTTAATTTTTCTTTTTTCTATTTTTTACCAACCTGTTACGAAATGAAGTATAGAACAGATAATGTTCAGCATAGTTTGTGCTAGATGTTGAACAATATTTTTGTAAATCCTTGTACAGTGCAATTGAAAGCTAAATCTAACATAGTTATAGAGTAATGAGACTGAGCCTGTCTCAACTACGTAATGTTTGACCGGTACAGCGCCGGCGGGTTGGTGACGGCCGTGGCCCCCGTGGTGATCGAGTGCAAGGGTCTGTGGATTGGCTGGTCCGGGCTGTACGACCTCGGCAGGGACGAGAAGATCCCGGAGGCCAACCCGAACGACCGCGCTCCCACAGCTGGGCTGCTGTCGGATCAGGTGAGACCAGGGAGAAGAAGAATATTTTATTACTGTTACAAGGAATACAAGTAATTCTGTCAACAGTTACATACATGCCAAATTTAATCTAAATCGGACCAACGGGATAGGCTGTGGCTCTGTACACACCCAGACACACACGCACACAGACAGACACACGGGCGGACAGACATCACGTCGAAACCCACTTTTTTGGAGTCAGGGGACCCCAAAATAGATACATCCACTCTTAACTCAAATTAGAAAATTTTGACGAAAACAATGCTTTCTCCATATACTATCAGAGATAAACGGATAGTAAAGTGGTAAACTTATAATCTGTTCCTCTCTGATACTATGTATAAGGGGAGAAAGTAAAAATCAAAGATAAATCGTTCCAGCCGTTCTAAAGTTGTAAAAATGGTGTAACTAACATGAATTTGTTTTATATATTAAATTAGACACGTATTAATAAAATGGGTACATGGGCCCCAAAACTGTAAAGTATCAACGTGGCAAGTAAAACTGTTCATGTTATACAGTATTGATTTACTTTATAGTTTTAAATCGACTATTGATACAGAAAGCATTGAATAGCAAATAACATTGCTAGTAGAAAGTAATCCAACTGCTGTAGCTTTATAAATTAAATGGTTTGACTGTAGAAAACTTGTAAACAAACTTATTCCCCTTAGGTTACCGTTGGAAATTTAAAACGCCATAAAATGGAAAAGTTATGGAGTTTTTGTAAATGTTTTTTACTAAAACCTTCCCAGACACATGTAGAGCAACTTCCTAAAATTTCATGACGATCGGATGAGTAGTTTGACAAAGCATGAAGAATAGACACACATACACAAGAGCTTACGAGGGGCAAGAGTTCGCACAATGGATAATTTTTGTTTGTTGAAAAACAGTTGGCACTATTGAGTATCACATGTCGTCAACCGGATATGAAAACACTACACAAATTTCCGTTGATTTCTATCAATTCTTACAGATATTATGAGATTAAGAAATTAAGAATTAAGTAATTAATTATTTTCATACAAAATAAATGTACTAAATAGAAGTATGTACAGTAGTAAACAAAATTAACTCCTGAAACTCACCAGTTAGTTGAACATGAAACCAAGATGGGTGGTTTTAATTATTAACGATAAGCAGGTTCTCTTGGAGCTCACTTATTGTTGGACATTGTTGCATGAAGACGTTTTTAAACAATTTATCAATTAACAATATAGTGCGACTTGCATCTGTCGTTCCGAATTCAGAGGAATGAGCCGCTGTGGATCGGCTAAATAGCAAGCGATTCTGAGCCTTGGACAGCGCAATACGGTCACTTTTCGCATATAACCCTGCTTCTCAAGTTGTTTATAACTAATTAATTATATAGAATAAGTTCATAGTATGGGATCCTTTTTGGGCTTCTAAGGAGAACCCAAATTGAGCTACATTAAAATTGATGATCCATAAACCTTCTCCATGAAATTTTACACAAGTGTATTACTTTTCATAGCAAATCTTCCAACAGTGTCCGAGTGCATAAACTTCAAACATACATCCTCTTTTATAGAAATAGATTATTCATTGTTCTGTGATAACTTCCATTTGAAACAAAATGTTTTAGATAGACAATTCTGAGAAAATGCCCACAGTCATAATGACGTTGAGCATTCTGTGATACTGAATTTTACTCCGTTACTCGTTCCACATAGGTTGGGTATTGCGTGAACGGTGTAGCAGTAGAGTGAAATTCATGCACGTCATTCACATTTAATTCGATAGTGCTAAAAATTAGTCGTGCGACATAAACGCCGCGTACAGCCGGACAACTTGCGTAACTGGTTTTGCAGCGCGGTGATGACATGGCGGGGGGGGAATGATTCAACTTGCTCGCCGAGCCGGCGATATCACGCGATCTTGACGGAAACATGTATGGCGTATTTAAAACTAGCTGACCCGGCGAACTTCGTAACGCCTAACAGTGAGTACATGCCAACTTTAAGATTGGCCATGTTCTAAAGTCGAATGGCATTACGGCTTCGTTGTGAAAGGTTATATATATTCTGGGTCGCGTCATAGTTAATAACAATACTGAGACGATAAGACATATTAATAACATTCCCACTAAACAAATAAATCTGAGTGGTATTCACAATTTTATAATCAAAAATAAATCCAAACCTAACCTAACTGTAATACGGCTTTTAAATAAAATATTAACTTGTCTGAATTGCGGCATTTTTTATAATAATACTCGCGTAATCTAACATTCATTAATTCCACTCGCACAAAACAAAAAACAACTAATAATTATTCTGGGACAATCAAACCAAACAGTAATCTATTCATTTGTTTAACATTCGCTGAAAATGATATGCACAATGACGTCAGATGTCGACTGCTGAAAATAAAAAAAGCAAACAAAAAAACAACACAAAAAAGCAACACAAAATCAGCTGTTAATAATATAATCACATCATTGATGTATTTATATATGATCAAAATGCATCACGTCTTTTTCTTATAAGCTTAACATATACAAATTTTACAGGCCAGTGGGGCTTAACCCTAAGGTTAAATAAAACTGAATATGCCTAAAGCCTGCTGAGAGCAGAGATGAATCCAAAAAAATCAAAGATCATTAAATCGGTCTAGCCTTTCTCGAGTTATAAATAGTGTACCTAACACGACTTTGTTTGATATATTTAGACTATCCACCAGATGTGACAACATAAGTGCATTTCTGAAGCGAAGGAGCACATATATTTTTTAAGTAATCTTTCTTTTGTGATTTTTGAGAATTATCCAACACACATAATAAGTAAATGTATATTATTAAATGTTTTAATATTATGAGTATTTTAAATATTACCAGTGAAATTACTATGTTCTCTTTCATAACTCTTGTTTTGCAAAAGCATAGTACTTTATTATAACTTTTCCAAAGTAGTGACCAATCTAGGTGGGTATTTTAAGAAAAGTTTGAATGAGAAATGATTGTAAGGTGATTGTTGCATGATCTTGTAGTCTTGTAACTGAATAAGGCTGGAAGGTTCAAGCAAGATCAAGGTGTATTTCTCAAACCGACTTCATCATTCTAGTTACTTTTTACTAAGCTGAGATAAATTCTTACTGAGAAGAGCAGAGATGAATCCAAAAAAATCAAAGATCATTAAATCGGTCTAGCCTTTCTCGAGTTATAAATAGTGTACCTAACACGACTTTGTTTGATATATTTAGACTATCCACCAGATGTGACAACATAAGTGCATTTCTGAAGCGAAGGAGCACATATATTTTTTAAGTAATCTTTCTTTTGTGATTTTTGAGAATTATCCAACACACATAATAAGTAAATGTATATTATTAAATGTTTTAATATTATGAGTATTTTAAATATTACCAGTGAAATTACTATGTTCTCTTTCATAACTCTTGTTTTGCAAAAGCATAGTACTTTATTATAACTTTTCCAAAATAGTGACCAATCTAGGTGGGTATTTTAAGCAAAGTTTGAATGAGAAATGATTGTAAGGTGATTGTTGCGTGATCTTGTAGTCTTGTAACTGAATAAGGCTGGAAGGTTCAAGCAAGATCAAGGTGTATTTCTCAAACTGACTTCATCATTCTAGTTACTTTTTACTAAGCTGAGATAAATTCTTACTGAGAAAACACCTCTACGTTACCTAAGACCACCTTGCAAGTATGGTTCATCTAAACAATACTCTCTTGGCTTTTTAGATAGTTCCAGTTCATGTGGATGAGAAGGAGTTTGAAGCCTACTACAATGGCTGCTGCAACGGAACCTTCTGGCCCCTCTTCCACTCCATGCCTGACAGAGCTGTGTTCAAGAAGGACACATGGAAGGTAAACGATTCTTTGACTGACTTATAGCTATAAAACATGTGTTTATTTTAAGAAGGTTCAGCAAAGCCTAGTCATTTCGGATATATTTTATACTCACATTAGACTCACTGGCTATGAAACTAGCAGTAAGCCCGTCCTTTGTACGGGTTGTAGGAATCAGTTTAAAGAAGGAAGATCATCATACCAAAATGTAAACCTGAATCCTAAACAAATCAATACAAAGAAATAAATCAATACCCAGCTTTATTATTATTAGTTATACGTTAAAATAACTTTTTAATATAGTATGATTTTGAAATGGGTTTAAATCAATGACCAATACAAACTAACTAATATTGATTTAACAGCTGTTTGTTTTTCTTTCTATTAAATCTTTAAACTAAAAAGACAGCTGATTATTACCAGTAGGTTATTCATTTGAAACTGAAGCAAAATGCGAAGAATTTCTTGTAAAAATTTGGTTTTTAAATGCTCGTTATTTACTTTTCAAGGGTCAGTGGACAATTTTAAGTCTTTAAAAACCTTCTCTGGAATGTAGAGAATGAATATGAAATAAGTTTCATTGTTATCAGTTCTCCCGTTTTTTCGGAGAAGACGGTGTAAAATGCCTCCTGGAGCGTCACAGACAAACCGACAAACAGACAAGAATTTAGATAAGACTGGTTTCGGCTTCTCTAACGCAAGAAAAGTAAAAATAACTAAAAAATTATTAATTCTGAGCAATGAACAGACAAAACTCTAATTTTATTTACATAGATGTGACCTTCTGTAGGACTGAATTTAAAAAATGTTAGTGACATTAAAATGGTAATGGCTTTTCAATAGTGGATTTGCTAAGGTTAACACATACACAATTTGTGCTTAAAAACACATGGCAACCAAAATGTCAAGTAAGCGTGTTGTTGTTTAACAAGCAACCTACCAGCTGTTTCCCTTGAAACTGACAAACTGACAACCAACATTTGTGTATACAGTTGCCTCAACTATGGCTGTAGTAACCTTCTGACTCAAAGTTCGTTTCAATTATACAGTTTTGATTTTAATCCCCATATATAATTCTAATTAAAAAAAATGTTCCACAATGGACTCTGTAATGAATGAGAATACGATGTGATGCCCAAAGACAGATGAAGCAATATGTTGTCAAATTATAAATTAAAGCTAAATATTTGGCAATATTTAGCAAGAAGAGGATTGACAACATCCAGCTATTCATAAAAATCAGCCAACTGAGAGAGTACTACACACAACATACCTGGGAACATGTATAAACGAGAACTAGGACACAACTCAAGAAATCAAATCTCGAATTGCCAAAGCAACAGATGTCTTCAACAAAATGAGCAAGCTCTTCAGAAGCCATGATCTCACTCTTGAAACAAAAATGAGACTTCTCAGATGTTACATATTTTCCGTCCTCTTGTATGGTACAGAATCTTGGACACTCAATGAAAACACTTCCAAGAGAATAGAAGCCTTTGAAATGCGACTCTATCGAAGAATGCTGAGAATATCATGGACTGAACATGTCACTAATGCAGAGGTACTGCAAAGAATGAATAAGCAGACAGAAATTATGAGCACCATCAAGGTCCGAAAACTGCAATATCTGGGCCACATCATGAGGAATGACTAGGTACCTTTTACTCCAGACAATCGTCTAAGGAAAAATCGATGGAAGAAGAGGTCCCGGCAGGAGAAGTTTATCTTGGCTGCATAACCTCAGGAAGTGGACTGGGAAAACATCCATTGAACTCTTCCGCATGGCTGTGGACAAAAGTAGGCTTGCCCAACTGGTTTCCAACATCCGTAACGGATAGGAACTTCAAGAAGAATTTGACAATAGATTTAAATTTAATTATTGTAGGATCGATACTGTGCTGCCTACTTAAAAATAAAAATACCTTAATTTTTCGTAAACAGTTACAGTCATAAACAGTCCTTATGTTATTCCAACATAAGGAGATTAATTGTTAATAGAAATTTCATGACGAAAGGAACAACAAACAATATGATAAAAATTTTCTATAGTTACGCCCATAAACACCTAAAAAACATAAACATCTAAATTATTACTGCAGTTTTAAATTAAAGGTCATTCTATGAAAATTTACTCTGGGTCACGGAGTTTAAGCAATTATTTAACAGATTATCGTCTTCTTATTTGTCTTTGTCAAAGATGACTTAGTCAATAACCACAGTCTATGCCTCTGCATCTATTTATAGTGAATTATTGTTTTATCTACTATTGTTACTCTGTACTACTATCTATTATCAGTTCATTCACATACGTTTTATCTACTACTTTTATTTTTTATATTTTATTTGACTGTTTATCCAATTTGAGAAGTGTCTTAATACCCTTTTTTTAAACATACATACAGTAAACATCTTGTGGCATTACTGGGCCTAATAAGATTCCTGGCGAAAATAAATAGATTTCAGAGCCATCATTGATCGAGAGAGTCATTGATCGACCTCCCTTGCTGGCTAGTGATGAGCTTAATTTACTTATGTGCATTAGGTCTAGACCATTGGGTCGGAATTATTACATACCAGGCCTTGAGACCTACCGCTACGTCGGCCGTACCTGTCCTTCCCTAACCTTTGCCCCTTTGTGACGTCGTCCAGTGGTCAGGAAGTAACAATAGATACAATAACATTCAATGCTGTGATATGATAACAGCCTCATTTTTTAGCACCAATTCTGGATGTATGTCATACTAAACAATTTTTAAAGAATATAGATGTGGAAAATGTTGATTAGTCAAATGACAATTAAATAAAATACTAAACGATATATATTAATTTCCAACAGGACATCAGAAATGTTGACTAAAATTTCATAGAGTAGTTCCTATTAAAGAAGTAGGGACCTTAAATAAAGGAGTTTGCCTATTCTCCATATGATTAACACGGGAAAAGAGTATGCAGGTTAGCTGCCATGTTGAACTCATAAACGACGATTTTTAAGCACAAATGGATGAACCTCAACCACATGAAGCTAAATACCAAGTTTAATCCAAAATTATTGATTGATAAGTGAAATATTAATTTAACCTTATCCTTCATAAGATTATATTGGAGCCTCTAAATACAACGTAGGCACTGTGTTTAGATTTTTTAATATCTCGGTAACCGTTGGAGATAGAGAAAAACTAGAGAAAGATAGAGGAGCTAAATTGTGTAGTTTTTTAAGCTGATTCTAATGATGAAAGATAAAATCTAAAAAATTTTTAAATTACATATGAAAAACGCAAAAAAACAATTTTTTAGTACAAAACCCCCCCCAAACAACCCGTTTCCATTGACCGACCGATATGTCTGGTTTACAAACTCGTCTCTACCAAATTTGGTCCCGATCGGACCTATTTTGCGAGAGTTATCATGTTCACAGACACACACATACACACACACACAAACACAAACATACTCACACACACACACATATAAACATATATAATATATATATATATATAAATTTTAACGACTGTTGTTTTTGGCCTCTGGGCACCTAAAGACGAAAAAATAACATGGTCTCGGGCGTAAGTCTTGCCATGAGACCTACGGTAATAGCTTCTTCCCTATGGGAAATTCGCTAAAACTACCAAATTCATCAGTTGATCTGGATGTGTTGGTTGCGCAGGCATACTGTCAAGTAAATGAGGAGTTTGCACGCTGCACTCTACAGGCCCTGCGCAAAGTGCTGAAGGACTTGGACGAGGAGGGCCGAACCAACGTAGCACCTGTCGTCTGGATACATGACTACCAACTGTTCACTGCTGCTACCTACATCAGACAGGTGAGAACTGCAATGAACCTTTCCAAACTAAGCCAGATCCTGAGTTTGACCAATCCTTACTTAAAGTTTCTCTAATACATCCAATTCTGTCATATTACATGATTGAAGGTAAATGCCTCTAATAAAAATGTTATTTGTATGAACACAAATTGAAATCTCTTAAAATAATTGTTCCCTAAGACTTCGTGTTCATAAATCAGTGATTCTCAAAATTAATTAGTTTTTATATTTTCCATGTAAATTTATTACACTAATAGTTCATATAGTCCTAATAAGTTAAATAAATACCACATTATTATGTATCTCATATCTTCAGTGGTTAAGTACAGCCTTAAAAAGACAAAACAAAACACCAAACTAAAAAGCAATTACGTGGGGTATAATTTCCTCTAAATTTATATCAAGTATATTTAATTGGGATACTAACTGTTGGACATTTTGATGGTGTATTTTTAGTAACTAATCATGTGATTCCTAATTATGTTTCAAAAATTTTGAATGTATTTTATCGTTATAACTTAATGTATGATAACTATTGTCACTGAATATTAAATAATCGATTAGTATAGTTTTAAGAGTCTTATGCAATAATAATACAAAATGAATGAGATTTTCTGATGTAATTCTACGTATTAGTGATAAGTGGAAATATGTCATTGACTTGGACTCTGATGTTATGTTTTTGTGACCGTGAGTTAGTTCATAATGGGATCATTAGTATTATCAAACTGCAATCTTATGACAAAATGGTCAAGATTGCTATGATTTCGTTATTAAATAAAAGCAAACAAGTAGTTAATTTTTGCAATTTCATAACTGCTACTAACTGTTATTATTACTGTTATGTTACTGTGTGATATTGAAGGTAAAGCAAAGCACTGGTGCCCTAAATTAGTTTTCACCTCTTTAATTTTTCAATGAATTTTCAAATACAAGCTTTGATAGGTGTTTAAGCATGAGCCAATGCATTTTTTGACATTTTGCTCACTAGATCCAAGCAGGAAATGTCTAGTAAGACTATAATAATTTAAAGAGTAACTATCAGACAGTTAAATGCCTAATATTGAAGGGAGTAAAGAAGCAAAACTATAGTTGCTTCAATTTAGAAACCAAAATTTTCACTGAAGTAATGGCAAAAATATTGCTAACTAATTACTATTTTTGGCTAGAGTTATGGTATAAAATATTACTAAGGTTGTTATTTTCCTTTTATAAATATTTAAAAAGCCATATAAGAATTGTGGTTTTAGTTGAAAAAAAATCTAAAGAAAAAGCAATAACATAACACCACCCGCATATCTGTAAAAATGAAGTTTCGATAGTTAAGGGCTTTTAAATGACAAAAAAATCAATTTTTCAAGTTTTCTGTGAAAACAATAAATAGTATAATTTGGACTAGCGCCATCAAAACTGAAAAATGTTTATAAAACTGAAAAAATAGTATCTTAAATTATTTTACCTACAACTAACGGTTCCAGAGAAAAGTTACATTTTTATTCATAATAATTTATAAATAAAAAAAATGTGGTGACGCTTATGGGAAATACTCACCATCATAGTCCATACAAACAGATAACAAGTGTGTCGTAAAAATTGTATAAGGATATTTTGAGTCTTGTTAGTTAAGTTTTTTGGCGATTTTTTTCTCAGAAAACCTCTTACGTAATCTTTTTAGAAGAAAATGATTTTCCCAGAAGTGATGTATTGGATCACACTTGATTTTGAAGGAAACCATATAAAAAACCAATAAATGAATGGGTCACCCGGAAAACTTTCCAAGCAACAAAAACCTAGTTTCGAGTTATCAAGCTTAGAAAGTTTAATTGACTGTGGAGTCCCGCAAAGCGCCAATTCTGACATTCACAGTGCTGCAAACTCGAATATCTTCAAAACAAAATGTACCACATTGTAGATCGTAGAGACTAGAACCTTTTCCACTAAATATCTCAGTTTTTGAAATTTTGTCGTTAGAAACGTTTTCCAGGCTATCCATTCAAATGTAACACATTTAAACATTAGTTTTAGAATTTGTTAATGAAGTTCTGTTGGCAAGATGCCAACATTCATTTTCCACTTGCCGAGAAGTTTTGTAATAAATGATCATAAAATATAACTTTCTAAACTTTCCTTTTCAAAGTTCCATTAATATTTATAAAAACTATTCTGTATATATATTTCAGGTTTGCGAAGAAGAAAATTTAAGATGCAAACTAGGATTCTTCCTCCATATACCTTTCCCATCTTGGGATATAATGAGGCTGTTCCCATGGGATGACCAAATTCTACAGGGAATGTTGGGTAAGAAAAAATATTGTGTAATTATTAAACAATTAGTATCAGGTATCTACTATATACCTGACTGGGATGGTGGCGTCATCCTGTAATCCAGCTACTTAGAGGTCACGAATTGTGGATAGTTGTGAGCGATGATCGGTGGGTGTGGTGTTCTGTTGTGTGGATTAACGTCCGCACTATTGAGTACTACGTTAATCCGCAAAGACCATCCTCATAATTAGACCAATTCGTAATTCAGAGGCAGTGGTTCGGATTCCACGTTAAACTGTAGGTCCCTTAGTTGCCATCGGCTGTTGAGCTATTAATTAACAGTCCTAAGGAAAATGTCAGCCTTAGTCAGTAACAAGACTACAAGATCGCGTCACAATCATCTTACATTCAATTCTCATTCATACTTGGCTTAAAATACCTACCTTGTGGTATGGTCGCCATTTCAAATAATCTAATATATATTGGCAACTTCTACTTCCTCCAATTGGGGATGGCTCAAACACATTCAAACACAGTTAGAATTCTAAATGGAAGTATAAGCATCCATGCACATAACTTTGAAAGAGTAGTAAAGATAACTTTGACCGCTGTTGTTCTGTTGGTCGAGGTCACAAATGTTATGTGGATGGTGGAGGGGCGAGTGCCACGCTCACCCTTTTATAAATGCCTTCTTAACGATTTATATATCCTGAATTTCAAACTAATTATATCATACCACTATTGTTTAATCTTTAATTATGTACAAAACTAAATACGACTAAATTCACTTAAAAAAAACTCTTAAACTATAATTTTTTAATGAATTAATTCTTGAATTATCACTATTTTTAACTAACTATTTAATACAGAGGACACTGTTAAAACGACATTTTGCTAATACTCAGTGTATTTATAACAACAAAAAGAATAATACATATACAAAACACATAGCTTATTCCTATATTATGAGACCTTAACAGCCTTTTTAGTTGTGCTTATAACAATCAATTGTGTGTGTGCTCATCACAAACAAAGGTGTAAAACAGACTGAAGGTCACTTATCCTCCCCCCTAAGTTTTGTAGAAACTTAAAATGAAAAATGAGCACTGCACTCACCCCTCGACCATCGGTGGATTAAATAAAGGGGATCTCACATTTCAAAAGATTTATACTTGGTGGTTTAAAATCGTGGCTGCTAAACATTTCAACAAAGGGTGCTGAAAGCTCAAAATGCCTTTGTGTTTAAATTAAAGTACGGTAACCTTTAATAGTTTGACAGTGAACTTCAGGGTATCGAAGTATCAAAATGCCAAACTAAAGGGAGTATTTTTTATGTTAATGAAAACAAACATTTTGCTTTCTCCCACTTACACGATAGTATAAGAATAAAGTTTTGTTTTCACCAAAATTCTAGAATTTTAGTTGAGAGTTGATATGTCCGTTTTGAGGTCCCCTGAATCCATGTTTGTCTGTGTGTGTCTGTCTGGATGCGTACAGAGCCACAGCCTACCCCATTGGTCTGATTTAGATGAAAGTTGGTATGTATGTATTCACTGTATCTCCAGGTATTTTTTTTCATCTGTTTGAATTTTTTATTTTTAACGGTATTTTACCCCAAAACACTTAAAACCTTGAAAAATCCAAATTTCTCAATGGATTTTCTCATAACTCTAAACCAACACTAAGCACTACAGGGCTGTCAAAATATTTCCAGCTCTGGTGATTAAGCAAAGGCCATGAGTTACAAATGATAGTTGAAGTATACAACATAAATTGTTTAAGTATTAACTGTTGAACAATCAAAAGTACTAAAAATAACTATCAATAAATGGAAACTTATTAAAGACTTTCAAAACAACCTTACAACAAGAATTTCAGCTTGAAATTAAGCATCCAAAAATATTAACTGGATAGTGTTTCCTGATTTCCCCGACTTTTTGTTTTATCTGTAAGACTTAAGGGAACTTCAGTAGGTGAATTCTCTTACAACATTGAATGCCTCATAAGCATTTCAGGAACATATCTCTGATTATGATTGGTTGAGAGAGTGTTTCAGCCTGAAAACTATTCAGTCAACACTGACTATATAGTCTACTGACTATACATATATTTTCCATCTAATGAATCCTTTCAAGGTTTTGTTCTATTTTAGAAGCTGTTTATATAAGCGCTCATTATTTAATGCAGTACTTATGTGTTTTATATGTTATTTACAATCATAAAAAGGACACTCTACATGCCTGTATAGGCATCTATGTATGTGTATGTGGGCAATTGAGTTTTCATAACATCCGGCTGACTCTTGCAGCTTGTGACTTTGTGGGATTCCACATCGAGGACTACTGCTCCAACTTCATCGACTGTTGCAGCAGACGTCTCGGTTGTCGTGTAGACCGTAACAACATGCTGGCTGAGTTGGCCGGTCGCACGGTTCATATCAAGGCTCTCCCCATCGGAATCCCATTTGAGCGGTTCGTCCAGCTTGCAGAGAATGCTCCTGTCTTCATCAAGGACACTGACAAAGTCAAGGTCATCCTAGGGGTTGATCGGCTGGACTACACAAAAGGTTTGTTTTCATTTGGCTTTTCAGCTTGTAGGCCAATGTAGTGTAGTATTATTTATTTTTTTCAAATGAATCATGAATCGTTTGTCATTAACTGTAAGTGATATTTCGAGAAAAGACCTGCTGAGACATCAAAAAACATAATGGTTTGGAGATTGACTTTCTATAGCATAGATAATAGCTGACAAGGAGGGATTTTTGAAATAATCAAAAAGCTGTCTTTCCTTTAATGTTTCAAAAAGTTATTCTTAGAATTTAAGAGTTGAAAATACTTATTAATAGATTAGGATCTAAATTAAAAATATAAATTTTTAAAATTGTTTTAAGGAATGAGTTCAAATTTAAACCTAAGCCTTCAAAAGTACAAAAGTACAAAATTTATATGATATGTTTGTGTTGACACCAAGCCTGTGACATTAGTAAAAATTGTATATTAATTTAGACCGTAGTAGAACTTGTCAAAATAATACTAATAACAGACTACAAGACCTTCAATCATATTTCCTTCTCACAACTTATATTCCTTCAAAATGTGTGAATATTTTCTCCCGTACAAATTGCATAACCATTCATTGGAGGATTAGAAGGGCACTTTCCTGAAGTCTGGATAAAGCGTTAACCTGAAAAAGTTTTAAAAATGTTAACATAATTTATTCATATTCTTAAATATATCTATATAAAATAAATAAAATTAGAGTTTTGTCTGTACATTGCTCAGAATTATTCATTTTTTAGTTATTCTTACTTTTCGTGCATTAGAGAAGCCGAAACTGGTCCTATCTCAATTTTTGTCTGTTTGTCTGTGACGCTCCAGGAGGCATTTTACGCCGTCTTCACCATGAAAACGGGAGAACTGATAACAATGAAACTTATTTCATATATTCTCTACATTCCAGAGAAGGTTTTTAAATGCTTGAAATCGCCTGCCACCCCTTGAAAAGTAAATAACGAGCATTTAAAAACCCACTTTTTACGCGATATTACTCGCATTTTGATTCAGTTTTCAATGAATAACCTACTGGTAATAATCAGCTGTCTTTGTAGATTTAATAGAAATAAAAACAAACAGCTGTCAAATCAATAATGGTTAGTTTATATTGGTCATTGATTTTAAACCCATTTCGAAATCATACTATATTAAAAGTTATTTTAACGTATAAATAATTATAATAATAGTATAAATGTTCTAATCTATAAAATTGTAAGGTGATGCTAAATAATAAAGCTGGGTATTGATTTATTTTCTTTGTACTGATTTGTTTAGGATCTCAGGTTTATATTTTGGTATGATAATCTTTCTTCTTAAAACTAAATCCTACAAAGCGTACAAAGGACAGGCTTACTGCTGGTTCTTAATAAATATTGTAATCTATATAGGAACTATATTAGACTCAAAACATTTCTGTTTCAGGTCTGGTACACAGAATCAGAGCTTTTGAAAGACTACTAGAAAAACATCCAGAGTATATAGAAAATGTTACATTGCTACAAATATCTGTCCCTTCGAGAACTAATGTCAGAGAATACAAACAGTTAAAGGAGGAAATGGACCAGATGATAGGAAGAATTAATGGGAAGTTTTCCAAGCCAAATTGGGCACCCATTAGGTATATATACGGATGTATTAGCCAGGAGCAGCTGGCATCCCTTTACAGGGATTCAGCTGTTGCATTGGTCACTCCCCTCAGAGATGGAATGAACTTGGTTGCAAAGGAATATGTCGCTTGCCAGATAAAGGAGCCCGGGGTGCTCATACTTTCTCCTTTTGCTGGGGCTGGAGGGATGATGCATGAAGCTCTTCTCGCTAATCCTTACGAGATCGATGAGTCAGCAGAAACCCTTCACCGAGCTCTCCAGATGCCGTTTGATGAAAGGGAGTTGCGAATGACTCAACTACGCCACAGGGAAGCATTACACAATGTCAACCATTGGATGAATTCCTTCCTCTCTTCAATGGGAGCTCTTTGTAACGACGATGAAGAGGATCCGTTGACTAATAAAATGTTGCCATTGACATTGGAAGATTTCGATTCCTACTTTATTAACCATATAGATGATGTGTGTAAGCTAAGTATGATCCTAGATTATGACGGAACACTAACCCCTCTCACATCTCATCCTGATTTGGCTATAATGTCTGAAGAAACTAAACGTGTCCTGGAACGATTGTCCAACATGCCTGACGTTAATATTTCCATAATTTCTGGACGGAGTTTGGAAAACATTAGCAACATGGTTAATATCGAGAAAGTCACATACGCTGGGAGCCACGGTTTGGAAATATTGCATCCAGATGGCACAAAATTCATTCACCCTGTTCCTAACGAGTACGCTGAGAAACTACGAGAGTTGATGAGGCTACTGCAAGATGAAGTTTGTCATGATGGGGCGTGGGTGGAGAATAAAGGAGTTCTCTTGACCTTCCATTACAGAGAAACGCTACCTGCCAAACGTGAAGACATTGTGAACAGGGCCAGTGAAATCTTCAAGAAGGCTGGGTTTGAACCTCATTTTGGTCATATGGCGATTGAAGCCAAACCTCCAGTCAAATGGGATCAAGGCAGAGCTTCCATTCACATTCTGAGAACCATGTATGGAGTCGATTGGTCCGAACGAGTCAGGATAATCTATGCTGGTAATGAGGATGCGATGCAAGCGCTGCAAGGAATTGCTTTCACCTTCAGAGTAGACTCCTCCCCGACTGTGAGAACTGCTGCAGATTCCAGGTTAGCAGGTCCTGACTCTGTTCTCACGATGTTGAAATGGGTTGAAAAGCAAATGAATAAGAGGGCCCCAAGAGTCATCACTAAATCTCCAAGACTTTCCAGGTCTCCAAAAATTCAAAAGAAAAATAACTCACTTGAGTGTATACACTCCCAGATGAGTTTTGAGGAAGAAGATGAGAAGCCTAATATGATAAGGATCACTCCACCAAGACTGACGACTACAAGACATTGAAGTCTAAGTTAGAACTTTCTGTACATTTTGTTTTATATTTTTCTAATTTTTCTCATTTAGATGTTTTGTTATCATATTTTAGTGTATAAATTGTTTACATTATGTAATAAGTACATAAATTATTTTGAGTCCAATGGGTAAAAATTGAGCTCTGTATATTTAAAAAAAAACTGTACAATGATTTATTTTTTATTTTTGACAAACTGTTAGAAAAATTAAAGATATAAGGTATTATTTTTATTTTACTTATTTCCTTAAGTAAATTATTTTAGGATTATATTTGAAAGTGATAGTAAAAATTAAAAGGTATATAATATAAGATAAAAATTAATGCAGGATTTTTGTTAACATTCTTTTTAAGTTTCTGTGAACATTAACTGTTAAGTACAATAAACCAATTCATCTGTTAATATTCTTGTATTTTATTACCACTTTAGTTATATTCAAAGGTGCACTTCTAAGTTCCTGCAAAAACTAGTTCTAGCCTCAAAAAACTCTAAAGCTTTTGACTAGTTTAGTTTACTTATTATTTAATTGTTGAACATTATAAACCCATTATTTTTTCCAAGTTTAAATTCTATTTTCATAAATACATACATTTTAATACTTGTCAAACAAAAATAAAACAATATAGTATTTTTGCCTCTTTACAAGCCCTAGTAATTTGGCAAGATGGGTTTAACAATATGTTTGAAAAGTCAGTTGGATTGAAATGATAGAGATATTATCATTATCATTACCAGTAGCCATATAATATGACAAAATATATCTAGAGAAGTGAGAAACAGTGTCAGGTTGTTCCACGATGACTCTGAAAATGGTTCATCTACTACCTGTAGGTTTTTACATTGAAATCTATACAGTTAATGCTCAAAGTGAACTGGTAATGTTAAGGGACTATGGATACTAGCTGATGAATACTCTTTCTATTTAATGTTACTTATGAATTACTGATGAATAAACTAGTTGGGGAAATGAAAATTCCTTTCAGTTTTGTCCTTTAGTTACATTACATCACAATAACTTACATGATCATGGAACTCAACTGAGTTGAAAACAGACCCTCAGCTAATACAGTATTTTATTTTAGCATCAACAACAGAATAAGCCTCAATTCTGTTCTCAAGGTAGTATTAAACTGTATTTTTCAATGGCTTTTTTAAATCTTCACTCAAAAAGTTTACTTTTTCTTGGTCATTGAAAATCCATCCCCTATTACCTTAGCTTTGTGTATTGCTCTATATGCTGTTTATAGATTTGGCATTTCTATTTTTAAACTTGTATAGTAGGGGGGTGTGAGAGAGAAGGATTTTATTATTTTTGAGACAGTTAAATTCCTAAATGTTATTTTAATAAGCATAATGTAAATGTTAAATGAATATTTTTTTAGTTTACTTTAAGAGAGGAAAGTATTGGTCATTTCACTGACACTTATTTCTTTTTAAAAAGGCTACTTTTACAGTTTCCTTGCAATACACACAGAAGTGGATAATGTTTTAGTGAATTTAGTGATAGTTACTATTCAAGAGCTAAAATACAAGAACCAGTAGACAGTGAGCAGATTTCAGTTGGGAAGAGCTTAAAAATTTATATAAATGAATAAATCAGTAAAGACATTCAATTTGATATAAGTAGATAGAACAATAAAACTTGTATTGAAGCAGCTGCCAATAACTTGAAAAATGGTTCAGTTAAGGTGTCTAAAATAATAAAGAGAGACATGGTTCAAGAACAAACTTCCTCCCAAACGTACATTAAAAAATGAATAATATAAAATATAAACATTCTTGATACCGATGCATTTTTGTTTTACTGACATTACCTCTCTTTACTCTAGTTACATTGGGTTCAGCAGGATGTTTACTTTAAATTCATTGTTGGTGATGTTTGTTGATTATGACTTCTATTAGGGGTTTTCATCATAGAATCTACAAGTTTCAAAATTTCATTATCTGGAATCTGATATCCTTTGGGAATTCTTTGTCCTAGAAAGGAGTGTCTAGGCAGCTTACTTGGGGTCTTAATCAATAGTCTAAAAATCAAACTTTACTGTCTTAATTATTTGGAAAAAAAGTTAAGGCAACAACTAGAAAAAGTTTTTAAACAGGCTTATAACTTTAAGGTTGAGTCCATTTATGGAGCCCCCTTTACCCCTCCAGGTCCTTTGGGGATTTATTGATCTTTTATAAGTCATTTGTAAATTTTTAGTGGTTCTATTATGTGGTTTCTTAGCTCTCACAAAATGATTTGTAATACGGTACTCATAAATAGAAAAATGGCCTTTGTCATTAATAAAGCTTCACAATACATTAAAAAAATAATAACACTCACCCTTCATATGTTTAAATGCCCTGAAAAAATAAGTAGTAATGAGGGTAACCAGTAATGAAGGTCTCTCTCTATCTGAAGTAATGATAAAAATAATTGTTTCCTTGCCTAGTAGATATTGAAGTATTGAAGTAATAATTAATTCAAACCACCTGTTTTGTAATATGTAAAAATTCTCTTCAAACTGAAAAACTAAAGAATAGTATATTATTTGTACACGAAACAAATATTTATTTATATTTATATAAATATATTTTATGAATATATAAATATTTATATATATTTGTAATATATTTATATATTACAAATATATAATGATGAATTTGAATTATATAACCATATATAAGTTATATAAACAATAGTCTAACAATTGATACCCACAATGTTGTAATATTTATTAAGATATATATATATATATATATTATATATAATAACTCTCGTAAAAATGGCCCGATCAAGACTAAATTTGGTGGAAACGTGTATTCCTACATTTGCTCGGGCGAGTTTGTAATCCAGACATATCGGTCAATTGGAAGGGGTAGTTTGGGTGGGTTTTGTACTACAAAAATGAGCTTTTTGCATTTTCCCATAGGGAAGAAGCTATTACCGTAGGTCTCATGGTAAGACTTCCCGGGACCGTGTTATTTTTCTTCTTTAGGAGCCCAGAGTCCCAGTAGTCTTAAAATTTTTATATATATATATTTGTATTTATATCTTGTATATATTTATATATGTGTATATATATAATATATATATATATGTGTCTTGACACGATAAATCTCGTAAAAATGGTCCGAACAGACCAAATTTGGTAGACACGTGTATTCCAACTTCGAAGTTGTAAACCAGACATAAGGTCAATACTAGTTTGGGGGTGTACCCCAATATGGGGTTTTTTGCGTTCCTGTAATTTTTAAAAATTTCTAATTTTTTATTACCATTGGAATCAGCTTAAAAAAAAACTACACAATTAAGTTCCTTAAAGTTTTTCTCTATCTCCAACGGTTACAAGATATTAAAAAATGTAAAAACACAGTACGTTGTATTGTGGGGCTCCAATGTTAATCTTAAAAGGAAAAAAATATTTCCCATATTAATCAATAATTTTGGATAAAACTTGATATTTAGCTTCATATGGTTGAAATCTGTCCATTTATGCTTAAAAAACATAGTATGTTTTATCGGCAGCAAACCTGCATACTCTTTTCCCAATTAATCATATAGGGAATAGGCAAACTCCTTTATTTATGGACAGATGAATGATGAAAGTTGGTATAAATGTTAAGATAAAAATTATTTATGGTAGAAATGACTACTTTCAGTGTTCCTCACAGCAGCTAACCTGCATACTCTTTCCCATGTTAATCTTATGGAGAATAGGCAAATAATTCTTATGTTTATGGACAGATTTTTATAAAACTTGTCATATATTATTATTATATTATTGATTTGGAAATTCGCTGAGTACGCAGGTCTGCTGCGACGGGGGTATTTGCATTTTCCCATGTAATTTTTAAAAATTTCTAATTTTATATTTCACTATTGGAATCACCTTAAAAACTACACAATTTAATTCCTTAAAGTTTTTCTCTATTTCCAACGGTTTCCGAGATATTAAAAAATCTAAACACAGTACGTTGTATTTTGGGGCTCCAATGTTAATCTTATGGAGGATAAGGAAAAATTAATATTTCCCATATAAATCAATATTTTTGGATTAAACTTGGTATTCACCTTCATGTTGTTGATACCCACCCGTTAATGCATAAAAGTCATAGTTTATGTGTTTATCATGGCAGCAAACCTGCATACTCTTTTCCCATGTTAATCATATAGGGAATAGGCAAACTCCTTTATGTATGGACAGATGTTGATGAAAGTTGGTATAAATGTTGAAAATAAAAATTGTTTATGCTAAAAATGCCTACTTTCAATGTTCCTCACAGCAGCAAACCTACATACTCTTTCCCATGTTAATCTTATGGAGAATAGGCAAATAATTCTCATGTTTAAGGGCGGATTTTTATAAAACTTGTCATATATTTTTGATTTGGAAATTCGCTGAGTACGCAGGTCTACTGCGACGGGGGTATTTATATTGGTATGGTGACTTATTTTATACTATTCCAAATGAGCTAAGCTACTAACATAAGGCACAAAAATGTTAACATATGATTAAATATTGTTTGTCAGAGTAAGTAAACAAAAAATTACTTCTCACTACACACACAAAATGAACTTCCACACAATATGAAGAAAAATTAAATAAAAAACCTAAAGGTAAGATTTATAAAATATATGAAATTTTATCATATTTTTAAACTAAATTTGAATGTCCCTTAAAAACAACATGATAAGGTGGTGTTATTTGATTATATTTTTATAATGTATTTTAAAAAATAATATCATTTATCATACAGTAATTTACGCTATAAAATATGTCATTTATTTAAATGTTAAATTTAAATTATACTTGAAGTATATAAATGGAACATTTTCTGTAAAAGGCATTTTTTGTACCTTATTTAAAGGTCGTAACTTGTACTTGGACTAACTTTGTAATTGGACAACTACTCTTTAATAACAGGTTGAGACTAGACACTAGGCAGTAACAGGTCCAGGGTTTGGACTACTGTCAAAATGTCAATAATATGAAAAAACAGTAAGTATGTTGTAGACCCTAAAAATAAAATTTTAGCTTGTCATACTAATTTCACTATTCTTCAAACACCACAAATTCATATGATTTTAATATATTTATTTATTAGGGTTATACTAGTAGATTATTACCTTACCTCCTTGGCAATTGAAACATCCGTAGGTTTTTGGCCTCGCCAATGATGCCTCTCCATTCTTCTCTGTCTTCAGCTGCATTGGGGATCGTTCCTAATGTATTTAGGTCTTTCAGCACCTGGCTCTTCCATCGGAGTCTTGGTCTGCCAAGTGGTCTAATAGATTCTATTGACAAAAATATTATTGGATATATTTAAGCTAATCCACTAACGAAATGTAATATAATAGTTTGATAGTAAACATATGAAATACTATTGTAATTATTGAAAGTAATATTTAATTTTAGCCCATTTTTTAGGGTAATTTCATGAAGTCATGTAGACTTAACTATGTAACAAATCCAAAGATTACATATAATTATATTTTTCTTTAAAAACAATAACATACAATAATTTGAGGATAGCCAGCTTTTATTCACACAAATATTTATGAAAAACCATTATACTTTTGCATTATAGATATTTGTTGATTTCAGGCTCAAGTCCTAGGTTACACTGCATTTCCATCATGAACCCACTACCCATATTTCAACAAACATTTAACTTTAACTCCACAACTGTCTCATGCAATCTCTACGACTTACCAAGTGAAGAATGCCCAGGAACATCCAACTTTATTTTGGATTTAAAAACGGTACTTTTTTTATTTGTATCACAGTAAATTCAAGTATGTAAACAGTCTTGAAGCAATGGTAACTGGATGACATAGCGGGACTATGAATGAATATTTTGAAAATTTCTCCTTTTTGGGATGGGAAAGTTTATGGGTGTGAGAGCATAGGTGTTGGTGGTCGCTCTCAATATTATACTAATACTAATGCAAACCTAATACGAGGAAACTAGTTGAGACTCTTCCTCCCAAGGGGGATTTAAGTAGAGATAGATATGCTTTTTCTACCTCGGTAGTGTCTGGCATCTTTCCAATGAGTTCAGTGTTCACGCTTATTGCTTATCCAAAACTCTTGTTCCTCACACAATTAGAAACCAGGATGAAGCATGGCATTATGGTAAGCTAAAGAGCTTACAATAACAGCTGCTACCATAATTTTACAAGGACAAATTTCAACATCTAAACTTTAGAGAACCAAAAAACATAGGTTTAATCTAAATAAATATAAATTATTTTGTATTTATTGAGGCAGCTAAGGAA
Source organism: Nephotettix cincticeps (assembly GCA_023375725.1). Lineage (NCBI taxonomy): Eukaryota > Metazoa > Arthropoda > Insecta > Hemiptera > Cicadellidae > Nephotettix > Nephotettix cincticeps. Next base: position 28,203,431 of record CM041790.1, on the reverse strand, counting down.
AACTGGTTATTATACATTTATATGTTGCAAGGATGATGAAGTAATTTCTTTTAGCAAGATTTGATTTTAAATGAAAATTTATTGAAAATACTGGTAGTACCGAGTACCAGAAAAAGTAAGTTCTTGAAGGTACTTTATGCAAATTTTTATATGTATTCGCCTAGAAGAGATTGAATGAAAAACATTAATAATTTCACTAGTTTTTTCTACATAGCCTGTAGCATTTAAGCAGTCTAAAATAATTATTATTCTTCAAGAAATTTTCATTCCTTTCCACAGAAAGTACCTTCACAAGAAAAAAAGAGCAATGTAAGTATTAAACCGCAAGAGCAACCATAGTAAGACAAAGTAGTAACTTATTTTTGAACATCTAAAAATATACCACTTATTCATGCAGTAAGATGTACATACTAACATGCAAAAAGGAAATCTCAATTTAGAATTAGGTCTACAGTATGTTTATACTTTTCTCTGGTCAGAGACTCTTCACATGTTTGTATTGGTTTAAAGGTCGTATTTCCACTTTTTGCATACATAATTATGTTATGAATGTATGCAAGTTATTATGCAATGTCAAACAATGTGCAATTTATGTGCAATGATTAAACAATGTCTCCGGACAAAGAGCCAAAACTATGTTTTAGTTACAAACATTGTAACACAGTGCTCCTATGGATAAAAATATGAATTATTATTACTGCATTTTATTTTTCCAAGAGTAGAAAAGGAAAATTATAAATTATGCTCTTTAAAAGAATAAATTTTACTCCCAAAATCAACCAATTTGTGGTTGATGAAAATATAGAGTTCTCTTTAAATTCAATATGGAGTTGATTTATTACCGTACTATCAATCTATAACAGTCTAATATTAACTTGTTGAACTATTTCCAACGAATGTTGAGTTTTAAAACTAAATAATGCTCCTAAAGGTGATAAAAACCCCTTCCATTTAAAAGTAACCTCTACATCTAAATAAAAAGATTACGAATATCAGAAACATAGAATAAATTTATGAAAATATCATTAAATTGAACTGTATTGAGTACTTTTATCATTCAGTACTATATTTTTATGGATGATAAAAAATCCTGAAAATGGAAATTAAAAAAAATACCCACAGGGCATTTAAAATAATAATAATGCATTTATTAAACTTTACTTTATAACTTAGAATTATTTTTGTTTATTCTTTTTCTAAATAATATTTTTATGATATTTGTTGCTGAACATTTTTAGGTCACAGAACAGATGCAGCAACGTCTTCATAACCTACAGGTGAGAGATAATTATTAACCTAAGTAGATCTTCACATGGTAGAGCCAGCTGCAAGGGTGCTCCCTAAAAATAAGGCAAAAACAAGGGGGTTATATTTCCATACATGGAATATGACTGCCCTTGCAGCCACAGTTGGTGATGATCTGAACCCGGAGAACATTGAGGAAAAGATGTTACGGGGTGAAGAAAAATGAAAGGCTGTGGAGCGACGTTGTGTTGCCCATACTGTGAAGGAAGAAGAAGAATGATTGTCTTGAGTAAGGCGACAAGTAAGGCATTCTATTCTATGTTATGGGAGTAGCTAATAGAGGAATACACTTTAGACCCCTTTCTGAATGCTTTTTCAAACAGATGATGAAAAGGACGTTTATGAATACATTGGTCAAATTTTCTCATTTATATTCTTTCGTGTTTGAAATGTTGTGTGTTTCTAAAACATATTGCAGTGTTATAAAACGGACCACAAACACAGAGTAGTAAGTATGTGGAATTAAAGGGATGAATTTTAAAAATGTATACACACGTCAAATGGATGTTTCCAAATATAATCGTTCTCCAGGACTGTCACTTTAACACGTTGTCTTGTGTAGTGTTTTATTAATGCTGAAATAATATACTGCAAAGTCAATAAAAGTGAAGCAATTTCTAAAACCTTGGAAGCTTATAGGAGCCAAATACCAGTTGTCAGGTAATATATGATCGATTATAATTTTGAAGATTAAACTAGTTGGGTACCAACACCACTACCCACTAGGACAAACAATCTAAACGCACGACAAAAAGTTGGAATGTAAGACACAAAATTTACTGAGCCTTTTTGACATGGATATACTGTCTTTAGCTCTGGGGGGGTAATGCCTACCCGTCACACCAAAATTTGAAACTGAAGTAACGTCATATGGTTATAAGGACAACTGTTAAGAGGAACTGAAAACATCCCCTTTAGACATATCCTTGATCCAAGCTATATCCCAAAGGTAAGTAAGTACATTTTATCACCTATTGTAAAATGCATGCACAAAAGGCTCTTATACTAGATCACGTTTAAAAATAAAAATTCAGATACAAAAATACATAGACGATCAAAAACTTTTATTCTATATAACAAAATAAACATTTCAAAGAACTCAATATAATACCTGCAATGCATCTGTACGTCTGTCATATCTCAGTGTACCTACTCTACAAGCAATAATTAAAAGGGATAGCGGAATTCGCTACCCCATTTTAAAATGCCTTATCTTGAAAAGTGTTTATTATGGGGGGAACTCGCTACTCCCGGAATTGGATACTCTCGGCACTCAATACCCTGGGTATCGAATGCCGTCCAAACTCTTATCCTATAAATTAAAATAAACATTTCAAAGAACTTAATATAATACCTGCAATGCATTTCACATATGTTTTCTACAGACAACGTTTTCCAGGATGAGCTAAATCCCATCCTGGAATATAATTTATTATGGATGGAGTCAATGAGGGGTCTTCGGTATGTTAGAGGGATGAAAGGTCGTAGCTTGCCTGTCAAAGAATCAGATACTAATTTCAGGTTACTAATTTCCTTTGTTTTACAGTATGGAATGAGTATGATAATAAAATGGATTGCATGGTATTTCGAAGTTCGCTACATACTTCTTGAGCACTGGCGATGTCTTGGAGTAAAATTGTTGTTGATAATACAATTCATGCGATCCTTGAACAAGCATCTGCAGGCTGATTTCATTTACCAGGAATATACATGATATCAGTAGTGAATTGGCCAAAGTAATCAAGACGTCTCAGTTGCCTAGGAGTTGGTCTATCAGGATGCTCAAATGCGTAACTGAGAGGTTTGTGGTCCGTTAAGACAACAAAATGACGACCTTCAAGGTAATGTTTGAAGTATTTGACTGCTTCATATGCAGCCAAATGTTTGTTGAGTTTTTGAGAGGACTTTAGACAAAAAACCTATAGGTCCAGCGATTTTCCCTCTTATCTGGTGGCAGAAGCGGCGCTTGCAAAATTTGAAGCATCCACTGTGGTGACTAATGGGAGATTGCTGGAAGGATGGAACAGAAGAGTGGTATTGGCCAATTCTGTTTTCAACTTGGTGAAGGAACTTTTGGCAGTGTCATTCCAATCCAACTCGCTCTTATATCCTTCCTTTTTGGAGTTGGACACCTTTGTCCAACTCCATATAAGGCTCATATAAGGCTTTCTACGCTGTGGCAGAATTTGGTATGGATTTCCTGTAGAAGTTCACAATTCCTAAGAGCGTCTGAGTTAGTCGACTGTTTTGGAAAGAGGGTAGTCTATAATTGCTTTCACTTGTTCAGGAAGTGGAAATATACTACTCTTAATGATGCGATAGCCCAGGAATAAAATTTCAGGGACAGCGAACTCATATTTTGGATAGGGAATAAAATGAAAAATAAAATGAACATGTTTCTCATGATCCTTTTCGGATTGAGAAGCGATTAAGATGTTATCTAGATAAGAATGTGCGAATGGAAGGTCACGTAAGACTTGACTTGGTGAATGAAACATTGGAACGTTTGACCTGCGTTATTCAATCCAAATGGCATTCGAACAAACCAAATGGTGTGATAACAGCTGTTTTGTGTACATCATCTGGATGAACAGGAATATGGTGGTAGGCTTTGACAAGATTTATTTTTGTAAATATTGTCCTACTTTCGAGCTGTAAGTTGAAGTCTTGAATATTAGGTATCGGGTATCTATCTGGAATAGTTATGTGATTGAGAGCATGTTAGTAACCGCAAGGGCGCCAGGAGCCATCCTTCTTCAGCGTCATATACAGTGGGCTAGACCACGGACTTTTAGAAGGTCTTCAAATTCCTAAATCAATCATGTTTGAAACTCTTTCTTGGATTGGGAAAGTTTGTCTGGGGCTAAGCGTCGTGCCTTTGAAGTAACGTGGGGGGGGAGGGGTTCGTCAGTGCTGATTGTATGGAAGAAATCTTGGTTTGGTGGCTTGTGTCCAGCCATTTCTTTCAATAAATCAGGATACTTCTGAAATATATGAGCATATTTGTTATTTGAATCAACAAGATGAATTTCTAAGGATACTGATTTTGGGGGCACTGAGCTGTGTTTTCCGTTTATTAACTTACTATTTTTCATGTCAATTAATAAACTAAATCTAAACGGTAAATCTCCTCCCATGATTGGTTGTTGTACGTCGGCAATGATAAAGGGCCAACAAAAAGATCTGTGGAGTCCTAAGTCTATTTGTATAAGTATTAACCGTATGCGGCGATGCTTGATCCATTTGCAGCAAAAAGTAATTTACTGGATGGTTTTGGTTTTCGTATACATCACATACATGTGGAGGTATTACAGAAATGTCAGCTCCGGAGTCAACCAGAAATTTGATATTGGTCCGACAATCATAAACAAAAAGACGGCGAGGTTTTAAATTAGCACTATCTCCCGACGTGTACAATGCCTGACTAGTTTTCCGGATTCCCAGATGGAGAAGAAGGGTAGTTGCATGGGGCTGTACATTTTTTGGCTTTTTTACCAAAATAATCATGGTACCAGCTTGTGGAGCTGTATCATATTTTTGAGACTGGCGTGGTTGAGAATTAAATTTTTTTTTGGAGCCTAAAGACAAAATTTGATTGGCTAACTTGGATATTTGTGTCTCCGAGCGCGATAACCAATCGGGTTGTACGCTAGTTGATGCGTCATTTATTAACACGTGAACCTGCTGAGAACAAATGGGGGAATACTCCATTATTTTGTCAGCCATAATAGATAATTTGTCTAGAGAGTCAGAACTCAATATCTATCTCTAATCAATATCTAATACGAAGTGGAAGACGTTTTCAAAAATAGTATTTTTAAGAAGTCGTCTTGAACTTGCGTACCTGCCAGAGTACGCAATTCCCTAAGAAGTTGAGAAGGTTTATTTGAGCCCAGTTCCAGTTCGTTAATTAGTTCTGCAAATTTTCTACTCTCAGATTCTTTAAACTCCAAGATTAGACGGTTACAAAGATCTTGGTAGGGTGTTTGGCTTAGAGGTTTCTCAATAAAATCTGGAATTCATTCGGCCTCATCATTATCAAGGTTACTTAGTACCTAATAATAATTAGTTTTTTCCTTTGATACCTTTCTTGATGAATTGGGCGTCGACCTGACACAGCCAAACTCGAATGTTTTTTCACCAAAATCGTGGGATATTGGGATATTGATTGTTATTTTCGAGAGATGAAGACCTGTATCACTGACGTTTTCTTCTGTGTTTGACATACTTACGAATTAGCTTCGGAAAAGTCGTCGGTCACCAATTTGTGGTGCACAAATGATGATTATGATATTATCATAATGTAAATAGCTTTTGCCTGTTTATATAATTTTCTAGACAAAGAAAATTTAGTAACAGTTTTTTTTTAATGAGAGGAAAATATGCAACACAAGAACTATGACAATATACACATGGTGTGTCACCGAGATTAAATATATAAATAATTAATAAATTTAACCGACACCCGATTCAGGGTACTGTGAGTAGTCAATGGAGATGACAATATTTTAAAATTTCAACAATTATAAAATTACTATGTTGTATTTTTTAAATGAACTTATTATAATAAGGCTTTTGAGGCAATAATGTTTTATATTTTTGTTTTATGTTTTTTAGGTCGCTCGGGAAGCTGTTCAGGCGGTAAGCTTGCAGTAGTACAATATTATCATTCGCTCGTATTTACAAACGTACGATTTTTAAACATAGGATAGAATATATGTTCACATAAAAATGGATGGAGTAATGCATTGAAATTGTCCATGTACAGATATTTTTAAATTTCTTTGGTACCTAGATCACTAACCCTCCAGATATCCCTTCCTCCATTCACCATCATAAATTTTAAATTCACCCTCAGTCCAAATTCAATCTACGACTACCTACCCCAAAAGAGGATTGGGGTTTGGGGCTGTGGAGTTTTTTGGGTCCTAACACCCAATGAGGAGAGTATTGGTAAAGTAAGGGGCATTTCATGACGGCCCCTCCTCCATTACGTTACAAATAAGTTACTGGACGCAACCCACCAAGTAACATCGAGTAACGAGCATTGTGGGAAACGTTACATATGTAACAAGTAATGTAACCTTCTCGGCCACCACGTTTACTGGATGTAACACCTTTAAATTTAGTTATTTTGGGATTTGTCAGTGATATTGCGTTCTCTTTCTGAGCTCAGGGCTAGAACCCCAATGCAGCCGCTCTGGTCGACTGAACACATGCAACTCGCTCAACGTAGACTGTTGACTAAATCCGCTAGACGACTAGAGTAAACTCTGTTTGATTTTTTGTGATAAATTAGATACTGAAATGGCAACCTGTTTAGGACTAAGTATTTTAAGCCAAGTATAAATGAGAGATGAGTGTAAGATGATTGTGGCGCGATCTTGTAGCTTGTTACTGACTAAGGCTGACTCGTTCCTTAGACAGAACTGTTAAATAATAGCTCAACAGTCAATGGAATATCTTAGAGACCTACGGTTTAATATGGAATCTGAACCACTACCTTTGAATGACGAACTAAATAGACCAGCTTGTCACGAACTGGTCTAATTAGGAGGATGGTCTTTGCGGATTAATGTACTATGTAATGGTGTGGACATTAATATACACAAGAGAACACTACATCCACCGACCGTCGCTCCCGACTATATCCAAAATTCGTGACCTACAAAAAATCATGTATGTTGTTTCCAAAGACTTAAAACTTGGAACACGCGTTTCCAGTTGTTCTGTAAGGGTATGGGAAAGGGGCTTTTTCAAATTAGCAGTTTCAGATTTTTTTACAATCTGATTAATATAAGCAGTCAATACTATTTTATTAATCTTGTTACAAACTACAATTTACCCCTATAATTTATGCAGTAGATACACTTTACTAACTACGCAATTAGTGAAGTCTTGGGTTAAATTACATTTAAACATAGTATCTAAATTCAGTAGTATCTAAATGTGATATGGCTTAAGATAAATAATTATTAGTTTTCTCAAATTTTTTTACCCTCAGTTGACTAAAAATGTTTTAAGTTATACTAAGTATTACTGTAAAATTAAGGTATTTTCAAAATAATTTAGGCACTACATTAAATCTAGTTTTTTTTGTTATAGGCATTTTTAGAAGTTGAACGTATGGTATGTATAAACTTTTGTTTTTAACCAGATAGCTAAAATTTGAGGTGATTTGAAACAACTTACGATAAGACATTTTAACTTAGGATTAAATTTTGGATCAACATTTAATTTTTAGTACGTTCTTACAATTTTGTTGAGTATAAGTTGATAATGTTTCCAGAAATATAAAATAAATATTTACCGGTATGTTATTTACTTGAAAAGACTACATTCGAGAAAAATAGGAACAAACTAAAATGTTGAATATAAAATTAACCAATAATGGTTGCAGGTAATACGGTCATTTATGTGATGGTTTTTATTATTCCAGCTTAATGGTGACTGGGTCCAGATTTAGATTAGACCCTTGCGGAATTTGATCCGGTTGCCTTCAGTTTTGAAGGAGGGCACTATAACCACTCGACCACCCAGTTATTATTATTATTAATTTCCATTGTATGTACATTCATCCAATAAAATAAAAACTATGGATTTAAATGGATATGATTGTATGAAAACATTTGTATATTGATAAAAATAAACATTAGGAGTAGAGCTTCTGAAAAATATAGTTCATAGTGTTGTGAGCTATCTATAATTAATTATTGTTATTAATATATTATACTAGCCGAGCACCTGTGATGTGGTATGAATATAACATGAGAGCAATAATAAAAACCTTACATTCACATTTGGTAGCTTTTAAAGCACAACCTATCTGGGTAGACTGACAGTTACGGTATCGTCTTGCTTTCATTTTAAAAGATTAAGGGTTCGATGATCACAGAACTTAGAAGGTTTTTTACATTATTTGTACCCCAACGCTTTCTCTTAAAAGCGTTGGGGTCTCATCTACGAAACACCTTGGTAAATTGGCCTTGGTAAATTGAAACAAAATAAACAAGTACAGAAACTACAGGATGTGTTTAGAAATATAATATATTTTAGAATTTCATCTCATTTACAACAATCCAAGCATTTTTTTGAAACAGACAGTAATTTTTCATTGATAGTTTTTGTTTACAAATTTGTTCATTAATCTACATAATCTTTGTTTACAATATAGCACCAAAGTCGCAAATAGTAAATCACATTTTCTTTATAAACAGATTGGAGGAGGAATACACTGCCCTGATTTAAGAGAACCGCCTCGTAAACGCCGGGCATGCAATCAGGTAAGAAAGGTAGAACAAAAATTTCCTTACTGTTTTTAATGTCATGAAAACATTCGTTTGAATGATCAGGACTAATAAAAAACTTATGATCTACTAATATAAATTATTTATACTTTTTTTAAATATTGATTTATACTATACATAGTATTGAGAGTACTTAACTTTGAGCAACACAGAAAAATGTTTTAAAAAGACATCATCAGCTAAACCTAAATGTACAGTATATAGTTTTATACAACCTGTGCATCGTAACCTACAGGATATGTAACGTTGCAGAGACCTCAACGAACGCAAGCTGGCCCTAACGTGAGTATCTTCCTTAATATAGAACTTATTTTAAACCTTATTTCACCTTTGTTAGTTGCCTATGTTCTTGAGTTGTTGGATGTCTTGATGTACATTTCGCCACCCTTGTGGCATCATCAGAATATTTAAAACATTAAGGGTGTTTTAAATATTCTGATAATGCCCCAAGGGTGACGAAATGTACATCAAGACATCCAACAACTCAAGAATATAAGCAACTAACGAAGGTAAAATATAATTACTGTTCTTGAAACTAAGCAAACATGAATAATTAAATATTTTAAGACATATGTCTTTATCTAGACCAACAAAATAAAATTCAACTATGTCGCCGCTACAGCTTTATTCTTATAAAAATTCTTATACGTTTTTGTAATGGTTCCACATTTGACAAAAAAGTAGGATACCTTTATAATCTATAATATTATAAAGAAGAGGTGGTTTCTGAATGTTTATGGGTTTTTATGTTGTGGCAATTAAACTAAATAAATACTGAACCGACCAGTTTGAAATTTTACACAAAGGTAGATCTCAAACTCATGCAACACATAGATATATTCATTTCCTTAAAACCCCTCCCCAGGCTACACCACGTGAACATCCTAAGTTTATATTTTGTACATAATGTTTACATTTTCAAAGAATGATAACTTAAAATTACTTGAATGTCAACAGCTGAGAACACTAAAATTTAACAGTTCGGGAAGCAAAAGACACGGTTGCTTTAAATGTCCTAGGTTTCAATGTCAGTTTCTAATTCCGCCTTCTGTTAACACTACTTTTTACAGTTAATGAAAAGAGGAAATAAAATCATTTCTCCAGATAAACTGCTGGGTCGAAATTAATATTACCGAAAATGGTAGATTTTTATTTTCCTGTCTCTATTACGTTGTTCCTTATCCTTTCCCAATATTACTACTTAACAGGTAGTACTTTGTCATGTTGTAGACACTCGTGTTTATACATTTTTGAGATCGCGTTAAGAATAAAATACTATTGTAAATACTCATTTTAATATGAATAGTCTTTTTGCTCAAATAAAGCATTTTCTTAATTAAATTTTCATGTTTTATTAAACTGGCTGGGGGGTATATAGTGGTTATAATACCCACCTTCAAAATCTGAAGGTCGCCGGATCGGATCCCGCAAGAATCGAATCTGGACTTAGTTGCCCTTTGTCATTGGGGTAACAACATGCTTCATGCTTCCTGACAACAGGTCGACGTTAGGTAGTAACAAGACCTGGGATTGGACCTTTCCTCAACAAAACGTTAAAAAATGCCTCTTGCATAGAAATACACAAAATAAAAATAAAATATTTATTTCATGCCAAGAGAAAAGGTAAGCCCTCTCAAACCTTTTTTACCCGTGTGAAGAACGGGTACTTTGGTTAGTCATCGATAAACTTGATAAGCATTTTGTAAAAGCCTCAAATATAATGGGTAATGACATTGCTGTGACCACAAACTACTCACTCATTTGTTGTTAGCCATTTTTGCTTTCTCCCTTTACACACAGTATATGGAGAAAGTATTGTTTTCCAAAAAATGTTCGAATTTGAGTTGAGAATGGATATATTCGTTTTGGAGTACCCTGAATCCAAAAAAGTGCTTTTTCGCATGATGTCTGCCTGTGTGTGTGTGTGTGTGTGTGTGTGTGTTTTTCGATTTAGATGAAATTAGGTATGTATGTATGAATTCTAAATTCACCAAATCTCCAGAAGTTTTTTAAAATTTTAATTGTTTAGGGTTGTTCGCCCCCAAAAACCCTTAAAAATATTAAAAATCCAAATTTCAAAATTTCAAAATTTTGTAGAGCCCTTAAGACACTAAGGTAGACCACATACTTATAGAAACGTGTGCTTACAATATACAAAATTGTAATGTAAAAGTCTTGTGAATATTTATTTTTAATAACATTTTGTAAACCACGATTTAAAAAAGTTCAAGTTGATTGTGTTTTGCTTACCATGTTTGTTTTTAACAGGATCACACTACAGAACCTGGGGTAAGTGTTCACTAGTCTTAATCACCAATTTAATACCGTTGATTCTGTTGGAGTAGAGGTAAATAAGAGTTGTTTCAGAGAGTGAGAAGTTAAAGATACAATTGTCCAAAACTGGTATAGTTATTTGAGTGGTTTTATGGATGGGAGAGGATTCCAGGTGACTCTAATCATTGTAGGATGGGGAGTCATTCCAGAGAAAGACATATCGTAATTTTTGAAGTGTGGCTCCCAGCCCTGATGTTTAGGGCATTCTTTAAGGCCATAAAGAAGCCACTGGCGCGGAGCGAGGTTTTTGTTTTAAACCTTAAAGGTCATTATTCTTTTGTGGTCAAAATTTAGAACTTACATAACAATCTTTAATTTTTTGGGTAGTCAATTTATATTGTCACTATATGATTAACTACACAACGTAATATTTATTCGTGCAACTATTGAGCAAAAGTGCAATATCTATGGTTGAAGTATCAATTATCAAAGACAAGGAATGTGAACTCAAAATGAGATTTAGGTTTAAAGTCTGATAACACTTCCATTTTAGTACAGTATTCAACCCAAGATCTCCACCTTTATTAGAATTTTTAAGGTCATTCTTTAAAATGTTCACACACTGACATTTTTTCTGACTTGGTTTTTAATATTTTTCAGTCACCTTATCTTAACGATACCCCTCGCAGAAGAAGACATGTAAGTTGGATATAAATGTTACTAGAAGACTAAAACTTATTTATTTAAACATATTTCTTGCTTTTGAACACTAATGCATAAGTATAATTCAATCTTCATTTATGTTATTCCATTGTTTTTACCAATTAGTTAAAATTATTCAGTTAAAATTTTGTGAGATTCTCAAAATTAAACCTCAAGCTTATCTCCAAGATGAGACTCAACAAGCAAAGGTAGGTAGAAAACGGACACAGTAGTGGTACGTAACTCTAAAAAGAAAATTCAACAAACAATGTCATTTCTTACCTAACCGTTTTTTACCCATATTTTTAAATTTAACTTTTAATAAATTGCAATATGTGCTTAGAACATTTACTTAATTCATATTTTTAATGCTGATATGACCTACACATGCAATATAACACTTTTAAAAGTTTGGTATATAACTTACAGTGTACAACACATCTGGTTGGCTTTTAGTAGTTTTTACTGAAATTTGTGAATAATGGTTAGAAGCAGTGGAGTAGTGAAAGTTGCTTTTGCTTTTATAGAACTAAAATCTAAAATACTATTAGTGACTTTTATAATACTCTGTTATACATTTGCATTTTTAATACTAATATTCTGTTATAGCATCATGTGAGTCAAGATGTGGAGATACTGCCGGTGAGTTTAACTTAATTACCTACAAATTCTTTAGACCTAAAATATGAAAGTTTTGTGACGATTTTCCCATATACCTCAACGCTATACGCCTTCAAAGTTTCCATGTTAATCTTATGGGAAAATAATGTTGTTTTTGATTCCAACATATGTTGTCTTCACTTTTTCTGGTGAGTTGGCTACGGGCTGGTCTGCAAACGTGTGTGTGCGAGCTGCTCTCCCTGATTGTTACGTCTTATAGTTGGCTAATATCCATTTAGAGCACATGTGAGAGTTATCTCAGCAATTTCGACTCGCTCCAATGGTCTTGCAAGTCAGTACGACCAGAAACCAGAGAATAGCTGATCGTGAATAACACTTGTGAACGTTGATCATAGGTTAAGAAACCTGAACAATCCTGGAACCAGTCAGTATGGTGATAGCTACCAATTCGGGCTAAACAAATTTTTTATTGATTTTTTACCCGAGGTGCCGCAGTATTGGAGTGCAGGTGCACTCCACGCGAGTATCCGTGTTCTGTTTTTTTCCACTGAGTGACGTATGTTGTGCATTTTATTTCACGTAGTTAACATTATTTTTATATGAAAACTTCATACTGTGTACATGTATTGAATAATGAATGGACAATGAACAATTAAGAACAGTTATGGTACTGGCTAGCTAAAACGGAAGATGATGAGAGTGTCATCGGTGATGAAGACCCTGATAACTTGAAATAGATAATATTGGGTTGTTTAAATAACTATTCCTAACCATTTTAAAAATAATTCTTCAATGCAGGAATATTTATTTATTTTTTTGTAAAATTTGCTAAATTTTTAAGTATTACAGATGGGTCTACTTTGATAATTTGAAACGTGTATGTGTAGAATGTGCTAATTATGTGCATTTGTCAAATCAAATTGTCATAGTTGGTTTTGAGCTTCAATTGCATTGTTTAAAATATTATTCCTAACTATTTTTTTAAATAATTTTGTTATGCACCAATTATACTGTACCAATATTGTAAAATATGCCAAATATTTTTTTGGTCTAATTTATGTGTTTTATAACATCACCAATCATATCAGTTATGTGTATATGTATATATGTAACATAAAATGCCAATACATTGTAAAGATTATTCATACTAATTAAGAAAAACAACAAAAACAGGTGGAGTGCAGTGGCACTCCACGCGACCGCTCACGTTTCAGTATACCATGCGAGCACCGGAGTGTTAATGACATTTTGTAAACTATGATACTTATAGAAACGTCTGCTTACTACAATATACAAAATTGTAATGGAAAAAGTCTTGTGAATGATTATTTTTAATAATAGTTTGTAAATCTCGATTTAAAAATGATTGCGTTTTGCTTACCATGTTTGTTTTTAACAGGATCACACTACAGAACCTGGGGTAAGTGTTCACTGGTCTTAATAACTAATTTAATACTATTGATTCTGTTGGAGTAGAGGTAAATAAGAGTTGTTTACGAGTTGTTTAAGAGTTGTTGTTTGTTTGTTGGTTTTATGGATGGGAGAAGATTCCAGGTGACTCTAGGCATTGTGGGATGGGGAGTCATTCCAAAGAAAGACATATCGTAGTCTTTGAAGTGTGGCTCCCAGCCCTGATGTTTAGGGCATTCTTTACGTCCATAAAGAAGCCACTGGCGCGGAGCGAGGTTTTTGTTTTAAACCGTAAAGATCATTATTCTTTCACAATTTTTAATTATTTGGGTAGTCAATTTATATTGTCACTATATGATCAACTACACACAACGTAATATTTATTCGTGCAACTACTGAAGTGAAGGAAGTACTTTAAAGTGTGATAACTCCCCCCATTTTAGTACAGTATTCAACCCAAGATCTCCACCTTTAATTAGAATTTTTAAGGTGATTCGTTAAAAATTTCACACACTAACATTTTTTGTAACTTGGTTTTTAATATTTTTCAGTCACCTTATCTTAACGATACCCCTCGCAGAAGAAGACATGTAAGTTGGATATAAATGTTACTAGAAGACTAAAACTTAAGTATTAAAACATATTTCTTACCTTTAAACACTAATGAATAAGTACAATTCAATCCTCATTTATGTAATTTCATTGTTTTTACGAATTAGTTAAAATTATTCATACCAGATTACTATATAATTTAGTTTGAGAGAATTTCTAATTTTGGTGAAAAAAGTTTGTAGTATTCTCAAAATTGAACTTCAAGCTTATCTCCATGATGGGATTGAACAAGCAAAGATAGGTAGAAGCCGACACAGTAGTGTTATGTAACTAAAAGGAAATGTAACAATCAACATCAATTCTTGCCTGAAGTTTTTTCACCCATACTTTTAATTTAACTTCTAATAAACCGTTAATGTGTGCTTAGAACATTTTATTAATTCATATTTTACTTTCTCCCCTTACACATAGTATATGGAGAAAGAAGGCCCTATTGTTTTGGTCAAAATTATAACGCAATATAACACTTTGAAAAATTTAGTATATAATTTACAGTTTACATCACATCTGGTTGGCTTTTGCTTTTATAGAACTAAAATCGAAAATACTACAAGTGACTTTTAAAAAACTCTTTTATACATTTTCATTTTTAATACTTATATTCTGTTATAGCAATGCGACAATCCAGATGTGGAGATACTTCCGGTGAGTTTACTTAATTATTTACAAATTCTTTAGGTCTGAAATATGAAAGTTTTGTGACGATTTTCCCTTATATCTCAACCCTATGCACCTTCAAAGTTTCAATGTTAATCTTATGGGGAAATAATGTTGTTTTGGATTCCAACATATATGTTGTCTTCACTTTTTTGGCGAGTTGGCTACGGGCTGGTCCGCGATCGTGTGTGTGCGAGCTGCTCTCCCTGATTGTTGCGACTTATAGTTGGCTAATATCCATTTATAGCACATGTGAGAGTTATCTCAGCAATTTCGACTCGCGTCAATGGTCTTGCGAGTCAGTACGACCAGAATCCAAAGAATAGCTGATTGTGAATAACACTTGTGAATGTTGATCATAGGTTAAGGACTAGCAAAAATAACAAAAATTAAAATGTATACGGCTTAGGGCATGCTAAAAGGAGTTAAAGAGTACTTTTAATCTCATCAAGGAAAGATAGGCTACACTGACAATATTGTCACATTTAGACCCCCATTGCATTTAATGAATTTTGATTGGCTGTATTTAATAATGAATAATTTTTAGGAACGTGCTTGAGTTTAATGTTTCACTGGATGTTAATTTCTAATGTTTACAGTGAAACATGTTTTCAGTATGTTCAGAAATGAAACATAGTGCATTTTATTTAAAGAACGATTTCCAGCTTAAATGTTTTTAAGTAATAACATCTTGTGTCTTTGTTTTATATACACTAAAACGATATAGAAAACGTTTGTCTGGTGGGGAAGTCTCATATCGAATTGTACGTAATGTAATATAATTGTATTCTGTTCCAAAAATCCTTATGGAACTATGGAAAAGTTACACATGTTTTATAAATTTTAACCATAACACACGACTAAATGAACCTTCCTTAACCTCATGCAACTAATTAAAAGGTCCACAAGTGTTCTGTAAAAATGTGTTATTATATTCTCCCTAAATTCAGGGAGAATGTAGACATTAATAAATAATCATGAGAATACTCCCTTAAAACTGTCGATGGTATCCATATCAAGGAAATATTATTAGAATGCAAGAAACTCATGTTCCTCACAAGGGTGGGTTCGTGTTAAGCTTTACACTGATATTACGCCCAATATTAACAGTCTTTGCTCTGTTCCTGTAGCCATTAAATGACTACACATTATTCTTAAGTTCCAAAGAATTTAGTTTTCTTCATAAAAATTGTAATTTATTTGACTTTTTGACTTTGACTAATTTATAAGTCCATTTTTTACTTCATTGGTGACGACATTAGTTTAGGTCACAGGAACAGAAGAGTTTATTCAACAGGGAGGTCATTTTCAGCCATAGTTTACAAGTGATTAGATTACCTTTGGAAATGGCCACCTATCCAGGTAGGTATTTTAAGCCAACAATGAATGAGAAATGAGTGTAAGGTGATTGTGGTGGGATTTTGTAATCTTGTTATTGTCTAAGACTGGCATGTTCCTGAGACAGGACTGTAATCAATTAATAGCCATTAGTCATCTCATTGTAAGGAACCTACAGTTTGTTGTGGAAAATCCAAACCACCTTTACCTCTGAATTACGAACTGGTCTAATTATGTGTATGGTATTTGCGGATGAAAGTAGTACTCAATAGTACGAGTGTCGGATACTTGCCCGCCTGCTCGCGCCACCGCTCGCACGATAAGCTCTGACACTGCTCGCACACATGTTTGCTTAAAACATTTTTGTTTTGGGGGGTGTTAAGTGCTTGTGTAAACACACAAGCACTTTTCGCTGTCAGACAACAAATAATATTGCGGACAAATAAAATCGCGCAATTTTCATCCTCGTGTAAACTTAGCATAAGGTATAAACAGCAGCTGTTTTTAACCATTGGGCAAGCCAAAGAGGCGACCATAAAATAGTAAAACTAAATGGCATCTAATTACTGTATAAATGTTATTTTTCTCAGTACAGATTTTGGGGAGCCGTCAAATTAAAATGAATATTGGTTTGCTTACATTGATCATGGATTTTAAGTTAACGTCGAAATCATACTATATTAAAATGTTATCTTGTCGTTTATGGAACTTTAATGATTATAATTATTTTCTGATCTAATCTAATTAATTTTGTCATGTTAATAAGCATCTTTTTCCCCTAAAACAGACTCCTACAACCTGTACACAGTTCGGGCGTACTGCTAGTTATTAATGACATTTTGTAAACCATGATACTTAAGAAACGTCTGCTTACTACAATATACAAAATTGTAATGGTAAAAGTCTTGTGAATGATTATTTTTAATAAAATTTTGTAAATCTTGATTTAAAAACGTTCACGTTGATTGCGTTTTTATTACCATGTTTGTTTTTAACAGGATCACACTACAGAACCTGGGGTAAGTGTTCACTGATCTTAATCACCAATTTAATACCGTTGATTCTGTTGGAGTAGAGGTAAAAAAGAGTTGTTTAAGCTAGTGAGAAGTTAAACATGCAAGAGAAGTTAACTGCACATAAAAACACTCAATATTTGGAAACATATGTTAGAGATCCAGTATATTAATAGAAATCAAACAGTCTGGTATAGTTATTTAAGTGGTTCTGTGGATGGGAGAGAACTCCAGGTGACTCTAGGAACTGTGGGATGGGGAGTCATTCCAGAGAAAGACATACCATAGTCTTTGAAGTGTGGAAGTGTGGCTCCCAGCCCTAATGTGTGGGTAGTCAATTTATATTGTCACTATATGATTAACTACACACAACGTAGTATTTATTTGTGCAACTATTGAGTGAAAGTGCAATATCTACGGCTAAAGTGTCAATTATCAAAGACAAGGAATGTGAACTCAAAATGAGATTTGGGTTTAAAGTTTGATAACACTTCCATTTTAGTACAGTATTCAACCCAAGATCTCCACCTTTATTAGAATTTTTAAGGTAATTCTTTAAAATTTTCACACACTGACATTTCTTTCTGACTTGGTTTTTAATATTTTTCAGTCACCTTATCTTAACGATACCCCTCGCAGAAGAAGACATGTAAGTTGGATATAAATGTTACTAGAAGACTAAAACTTATTTATTTAAACATATTTCTTGCTTTTAAACACTAACGAATAAGTATAATTCAATCTTCATTTATTTAATTCCATTGTTCTTACCAATTAGTTAAAATTATTCAAACCAGATTACTATATAGTTTTGTTTGAGAAAATTTTGAATTTTGAAGAAAAAAAGTTTGTATGATTCTCAAAATTGAACCCCAAGCTTATCTCCATGATGGGATTCAACAAGCAAAGATAGGTAGAAGCCAACACAGTAGTGTTAGGTAACTCTAAAAAGAAAATTCAACAAACAATGTCATTTCTTACCTAAAGTTTTTTTACCCATATTTTCCAATTTAACTTTTAATAAACCGTAATGTGTGCTTAGAACATTTACCTAATTCATATTTTGAAAGCTAATATGACCTAGACACACAATATAACACTTTAAAAAAATGTAGTAAATAACTTACAGTGTACAACACATTTGGTTGGCTTATAGTAGTTTTTACTGAAATATCTGAATAATGGTTAGAAGCAGTGGAGTATTAAAAGTTGATTTTTCTTTTATAGAACTAAAATCTAAAATACTCTAAGTGATTTTTAAAATACTCTTTTATATATTTGTATTTTTAATACTAATATTTTGTTATAGCAATGTGTGAGTTAATTATACACAAATTCAACATTATCTAACTTTATTTTTATTTCTCATAACGATTTTGCATGTCATCCATGCGCAAGGATGATATGCAAATTTGCAAAGGTAGATTGTTTTTTTAGTAGATTTTAGTATGGTTTTTGGCACTTTCGATAGATAGGCACTAATTTTGATACCGTCAGGGGTTTGAGGCAGGGCTATCCTCTCTCTTTCAATTTATTATACATAAATTTCAGTTTTCATTATACATAAATGACCTACCAGAGGTTCTTCTCCGCGGGTGTGTTGTTGGGAGGGTACAGCGTAAATATCCTGATTTATGCGGGTGATATCGTCGTAATAGCACTGACACCAACAGTGCAAGCATATGGTAAATAAATTGGAAAAATATTGAAATACTTGGAACCTGTGTGTAAATCTTGAAAAATCTAAAATAATTTTTTTTAGAAAAGGAAGAAGACTTAGGTTAGATGAAAATTGGTATTATGATGGGGAAAAATTGAATTGGTCAATAAGTATAAATACTTGGGTGTATTATTTCTGCCACTCTTAAAATTGTAAACTCAATTGCCTAAAAAGCAAGATCAGTATAAACTTGATTTTTACTTTGACTTTGAAGCTATTATGACTTATAACTTATGAGTTATACAATTTTATAAAAAAGTGTCAACATTATAATAAGCACCATTTTATTTCATTTCAGTATTTTACAACAGATAAATTTTCTAAATTGGTCACTGGATTGATAAATTTCCAAAAAAATTTTAAAATAAATTACACCAAGTCAAGTCAAAGTCAAGTCAAAAAATAATTTATTTACAGAAAATATAACATCGCTACATAATCTCTTAAATAAAAAGAAAAAAAAACAATAGTACAATCCATTAGTAAACCATTAATAACTTTTGCTGATGTAAATGATGTATGTAAATAATGTATTAATGGTCTACCCATTCATGAAAAAATTATTACTGTTTCAAATCATCTATGTATGTATGTATAGATTCACCATATATCCAGGAGGTTTTTCAATTTTTTTGAATTTGTTATTCTTAAGGGTAGTTCACCCCTTTAAACCTTAAAAACTTGTAAAATCCAAATTCCTCAAAAATGGCTCTCTACTGTATTGATGTTTTATAGTTCATGAAGTACTAAATAATATGACACCATCCGCATGTTGGTAATAATATGACACCATCCGCATGTTGGTAATAATATGACACCATCCGCATGTTGGTAGAAATTACGGTTCAGAAGTTATATATAGGCTTTTAAATGTAAAAAAATTAATTTTTTATTTTTCTGTGAATTCAATAAAGGTAAAGTATTTGACTAACACCATTGAAAACAGCTTAAAGACTAAACAAATTAGTATTTTGAAATATTTCTCCACGACTAACAGTTCCAGAGTTGTCCATAATAATATGAGGAAAAATTTTTTAATTGGAGATGAAACTAACATGTAAAATCTTTATTTTTTTGCCAACCGTTATTTGAAACGCTAGTAACAAGATTTTTGAGGATATAAAATGACGCTAAATAAATGTGGTACGATGCAAGTGTCTCCCACTAAAATTGAAGATGCAATTTACCCTTTTTATCGATCTTTAGATATCTAGGTTAAGAGGTATCACCAAAATTTAATTAATGCTTTCGTGATGTTATTGCTTTTGTTTGATTACACATCGAGAGTTAACTTTTTAAACCTTTTAGAATTATGGCAATAAAAATACACACATACATATAGAATACACTAATATTTTGTACAAATTCCTTAATTATTATTATTGATAAAAACGAAACTAATCTAATCAAACATTATTTGACAGTTAGCTCCGGCTCCCCCACCGCTCCCCCCTACACCGGTGCCATGGGACGAAGTAAGTTACCAAATATATGTTCATTTTGAAATTTGTTTTCAGTTTAAAAAGTACTTAGAGTCCTCATCATTGGTGAAATCTGGAGACTTGATAATTATTATTAGGGCAAATTGTAGTGAATATTATTTTTTCGGAGGATCACATTTTATTATGTGTTTCTCTAGCTGAGCACTATAGTTTATAAAATTTTTTTAGATCATCAAGTAATGCCGAGTAATGCTATTTAACACTGGTATTAAAATACTTTTATCCAATACAGCCGTCCTGATGAAGGCTATAAATAATTTGGTAGGGAATGATCAAAGCTCTGATCATTATTACTTAAACTAAATTAGTGTGTTTTATCAAAGGCTACATTATTGTTGTGGTTTTAAGATTCACTAATATAACAAACAAACAGATTCTGCGTGGTTTCAGACTGTAGTTAAGCTGCCGCAGATGCCATTGGGGACAGACCCAGCCCGTACAACATGCACCAGTAATAGGAAACCATGGAGTCTTCCCGCCAAAACAAGAGGACCGCAACCGAAATGGGCGACCGGGGAGATGATGCCGTCGTGGGGCTCGCACACTCGCAGCGGTCCGTCGAACGTGGGCTCAACAGCTCCCGCGCAGACGCAGCAGCGGCGACAATCACTCGGGGCGAGGTCGTCGTCATCCTCGCAGAGTCTGCCCGGATACTGCCAGCCGGCGTCGGTGAGATCCCAGTTCCGGGCCACGGCAGAGCGACAGCCCTGGAGAGGCGGTGGATGCGCCCCTGCAACGTTCAGCGACATCAGGAACACCAGGCCGGACAGAACTTCAGCTGTGCAGGGCGTCTATGGGACGTGGCGTAGGAGGAATTCCACTGGAATGCCCACGAGGAATGCAGCCGGAATGCCCACGAGGAATGCTGCCGGAATGCCGACGAGAAATGCAGCCGGAATGCCCACAAGGAAAGCTCCAGATACAGCCTCATGTCGACGCGCCCTCACCGCTCCATCCACCACCTGCCTCACTGACCCGGTAGGTATCCTTATGAATCCTCCTCGGACGCACACCTACTTTACTTTTTTTTCTAACTAACTAGACTCACTTGACTTGTAACCACCACTATTTTCTCTTGCCAAAGTATAAATTTGTAGCTTTCATTTCACATTCCAACAGCGTAGTATGAAAATAAAAATCCAACAAGGCAGTTAAAAAAAACAGGAAACAGGAAAGTACAGGAAACGCCCAGTTTCGGTACGGGGGATTCCTGCGTTAGTAAATTAGTTGATTATAGTTAGTTAGTAGTATTAGTCTGCTGTAGCTGCTGGATGAGCCCTGCGGGAAGCTAAAAGCAATCAAACCCAAGACCATCCTTAAACGAATGAGGGATGGATGTATCACGTCAGGTTTCGGCTGGGTATATGGGAACTTTTTTGTTATAATTGAGTAAATGAGTGAATGATGGCTTAAAATTAATTCTTACATCTATTAATACAAATTAACCTTACACATTAAGAGCTGTGGTCATTTAACGTGGTAAATGCATGTAGAATAACATTTATTTACTTGTTCAGTCAAATCGCACAATTCAAGATCTGGTAGGCAAGTTCAACAATCTGGAGGACATAGCCCTTGATGAGGTCAAGAGTCATGGCCACCAGAAGGATGCTATCAATCAAAGTGTGGTAAGCTTCACTTCTCTTAGGTACGAGTAATTGTCTCATAAGTATTTACTTACCTTGAGCATAGCTTTTAAAATAGTTTCGTTTCACTGAGTATTAGTTAAATTACAATATTAGCAGATAGTATAAACCAAAAAGTCGTAACAGCACTCAATACCCATTAAACATAAATTGAATTTCTAGGCCTACTTGTTTTGGTTATTAATTTAATGAAGAAAATAGAACGCTACAGTCAGCCAATAGGTGCAAAATATCATCAGTACAACCATCACGTTAATCCTCCATCCACATTCCTTATTACATTTATTGCCTTACTGAAAAGGTGACATAACAAGGTAGGTATTTAAAGCCAAGTATTAATGAAAAGTGATAGTAAGATGGTGCGCGATCTTGTAGTCTTGTTACTGATTAAGGCTGAAACGTTCCTTAGACATGACTGTTAATTAATAGCCCAATGGCATCTAAAGAACCTATAGTTCGTGGGATCCGAACCACCATTTAGCCTCTGAATTAAGAACTTGTCTAATAATGAGAATGTTATTGCGGATGAATATAGTTAGACCTATTCAATATAGTGTGGACACTATTCAACACCAAAAATATAGCATCCACCGACTAATGCTCGTAACTGTCCACAATTAATGGACCTTCAAGTCCCTATATATTCAGGTTAAATACCCTGTACACTTGAACAAACATTTAAACCAATACATCTTTATTTTCATTTAGAACGCAATTAATGATGCGACAGCTTGAGCTACATAGACACATCAACGAACTCCCAGCTACCAGTAGCAGAGAGGTCTTCAAAGAGATGTGACGGTTTGGTTGGCATGTGATATTATGAGGTAAGAATACGACTGCATTACGGGGAGAGGGGTCCAACCTGTACACATACATTTGGCTCACGGGAAATATTACTAAGGATCTGATCACTAAACAAAAGTAAAGTAATAATACTAAGGTAGATATCGCTTGAACCCATTGTTGAATGAATTATTTTAGTAATGGTTTTAGTTGGTTTAGTTTAGCCTAATTGGTTTAGTTTTCTTTTATGTAGTAAAAATTTGCTTTCTAACTCAAATGGCCTGTTAACGCACTAAACTAGAGATACTGAGACTCAATACCTTTTTGAAACGGCGACCAACCCAGGTAGGTATTTTAAGCCAAGCATGAATGAAAAATCGATCTTGTAGCTTTTTTACTGACTAAGGCTGACATGTACCTTAGACAGAACTATTAGTTAATAGCTCAATAGCAAATAGCATCTAAGCAACCTACAGTTTAACGTCGGATCCGAACCAAACTGTAGCCTCTGAATTACGAACTGGTCTAATTCTGAGGATGTTCTTTGCGGATGAAGTACTATTAAGTAGTGAACGTAGTTAATCTACACAAGAGATTATCGTACCCACCACCCATAACTATCCACAATTCGTGACCAAAGTCAGCTACGTACATACTTCAAGAATTACAGGACACGCCACCAGACAGTGGACAGTGGATCTGATGGATACAAACCTATCTATCATCTATGAACGAGTATCTTATGTTTTATTTTAAATTTAAACATATTTTAAAATTTTGCTAATTCAGTAATCATAGTTTATTTATTATATTATACAGGGTGTACACAAATTAAATGAACAACTTTATTCAAAGATTACAGGAAAGTTATGCTACCTAGGAGAAAGTGAAATACACCATTATAAAGCTAAGATTCTCAAGTTTTCCCATATATTACAAATGCTCAATATGGGATCCTGGGCTTATTTTACACACGTCCGTCCTATAATCAAACTTCTACCCAAACTTGTTCATGAATGTTCACTTTGTACTGCAGTAGTAATTCAATTCCAGGGCTCCATATATGGTTCAACGGAAAAGGAAGAACAAAAACTGTGTCTTTCACATAACCCCACAAAAAAAGTCGCAAGGAGTTAAGTCCGGGCTTTGTGGAGGCCAACGTAAAAGATTCAAATTGTCTTAAGCAGCACGACCGATCCAACGCTGCGGTAGCCTCTTGTCAAGGTATTGCCTTACATCGTGTAGCCTGGTGCACCATCATGCGCCCAAACAAATTTATCCTGTCTTCTTCGAGTTCAGGCATCTCATTCACTCAGCATGTCTAAGTAAACATTTTCTCTTACTATAGCTTCTTAAAAATGGACCATACACCTTCTTCTTCGATAAAGCAAAACACAAGTTTAGCTTAGGCGAATCTCTCATGTTCAATAGAAGCTTGAGGATTTTCGGTCCCCCAAATTCTGACATTATATCTGTCGACTTTTCCACTAATGTGAAACGTTGACTCATCACAAAAAAATGGTCTTTCATAGATACCATCTTATTCCTGTATTTCTTGTAGACCACTACAAAAAATCAAATCGTTTCACTTTGCCGTCATCATTTTTGAAAATATATAACAATCATTGCAATTTGTATGGAAACAAATTTAGATTTTTCCTCATGATCTTCCAAACAGTGGATTTCGGCATTTGAAGCTGCATACTTAGCCTCCGCGTTCATATCCGGTGTTAGAGCAAGAGTTTCACCGAGTAATTCAATCTGAGCAACAGACATTGCTGGTCCCAGTCTTCTGGGCTCTTTTCTTTACCCTCACTACCCGTAGCCTGGAGTTTTCAATGCCATTCATAAATTGAGTTCCTATAAGGAGGGTCTTACGGTAATGTGTCCGAAATCGGCCTTGGACACTGGTGGCAGACTGAGTTCTCTCTAACACACAAGAAGATGGTCAATATGCTCTAAGATGGCAAATGATCAATTTTTTACAAAATCAATAAATAACATCTGTTGTTACATGTTTGGCATTTTTGACAGCAATCAACTGTATGGGACAAAACTTGAGGTGTTTTCTATGACTCATTGGTATCAACCGCAGCGATGTCGGACCCGTAGTTTTTGAAGAAATTGATGTTCAAAGTTGTTCACTTCTTTTGGGTTTCACAGTACATTTTGTATTTAATAACGATTGCTTGATTTTATATTTCAGGAGGTTTCCTAAAAGAACAGCACGGATTATCCTGGATGTAATATGGCAAGATACACAATTCTCATTGAAACAAAATGAATAAATTTTTTATTTATTTATTTTTTTACTTTTATTTAGTTTTATATATATATAAATATAAATTTGTTTATGAAAACATGTAGCGTTGTATTATCATCAGCTGTTTCTGGCGTCATAGTGTTAGCAAAATCAGTGTAAATGGGACAAATTTTATTTTAACTTTTTCCCACTCTTACGATAGTATATGGAGAAAGTATTGTTTTTGTCAAAATTTTGACATGGATATGTCTTAGCTCTGATGTGTCGGTGGTTTGCAAGATGGAAAATGTGTAACAGGTTTTCATAGAAACTAACTACCAGAGCTATAATATTTAACTTTAAATATAAAAGAAGAAGAGCAGCAAACAGCTGCTCTTCTTGATGAACTGAAAACATTCCCTTTAGACATATCCATGATCTAACCTATCTCCCACAGGGAAGTAAATACAAACCTTTTAATTTGGGATGAGAGTGGATATAGGCTTATATGTTTTGGGGTCCTCTGAATCCAAAAAGTGGGTTTCAACGTGATATCTGTCTGTCCTGAATTGTGTCTGGATGTGTTTAGAGTCACAGCCTATCCCGTTGGTCCAATTTAGATTAAATTTGGTATAATATATATTCACTATATCTTCTAGTGTTTTTTCCAGAGGTTAAGTTTAAACGTAAAAACACTTAAAAATGTGAAAAATCAAAATTTCTCAAAACGGCTCTAACAATTTTGATATAATTTTAGTAGTTTACAGTGCATAGAATACTAAATAATATGACACCATCCGCATGTCTGTAAAAATGACAGTTCAAAAGCTATTGTCTTTTAAATGTAAAAAAATTAAGTTTCCCACAAAACTATAAAAATAAATAGTATAATTATTTAACTATCACCACTGAAACCAGCTTAATTAACTAAACTAATTAGTATTTTGAATTATTCGTCTACAGCTAACGGTTCCAGAGGAAAATTAAATTTACTGTTCATAGTAAACGCAGTGCATTGTCTGATAGTGCCCAATGTTATCGTTATGGATAATATTAAGAAATCAATTTCTTCCTTAATTCCCAACCGTTTACATGAAAATTGGCATCAAAAACCCCACTCAAAAAAGCTTGGCATTACCCCTGGTGGGGGGGGGGTGAGGCAATTGGCTCCCATAAAATTCTAACAATTAATTTAACTTTGTTTCTCTTGTTATTTTCAGAAATTGGATGTTTATTTTTTAAAATAATAAATCATTAAATGATATTTTAGACAAACTTTAAAGATATGACAGTAGCTTTATTAAAGGTTGTTACATATAGTTAATACACAGCCTCTTTAACATGGCAAAGTTTTGTCAATCAATTTGATACACATGACCCATGTTAAAAACCAATAGTGTATGATATTGACCACACAAAAAAATCAAAGTTTGGCTAAATTTAATAAGTTTTTCAGTGTATCAAATACATATAAATACATGGCCTGATCTGAAAGTTTTATTGTGTACACATGGGAGTCAATGTGAGGGGAGAAAGTATGTGTCAGTCCACTGATACCGTTTAATTTTTATCTATAAATTATTAAAAATAAATGGTAAATCTATAAATGTAAAATACAATTATCATGTATTATGCTAGCCAAAGTACCCGTTCTTTGCAAAGAGAAATTGAAACCAACACAGTTGATCAAAACAAACACGTATAATATATTTATAACAATTTCTTATCCTGAAACCATAAATACATTTCATATGATAATATTACCTTACGAAGCTAAACAATGTCCAGCAAATCATTTAAGGAGATCTCCCTCTGTTCTATATTCATTTATACTAGTTAATCTAATTTCAATAGAACGCATACCATTTTTAACTCCAACCCTAAGGTTCGATTCAGAGTTGACACGTACCCTTCTTTTCCTAAAGTGAAACTACCTCAAATATCAAACTTTCACACCAAAAAATTCTAGAATAATTCAAATTTAAACAAACGAAACTTTAGAGATATTTAAATTAGCATCAACAAAACATTAGAACTCAACACAATTTTTTTTATTACACTCCCTTTTGATCTTAGGAAAATAGAAATTTTTGGCCAAAGATTATTTTTGGTCAAATTAGACAGTTGGGGGTAAATATAATAATGGCTATCTCTTCACATAAATTACTTAAATAAAGAATCTTCCTTGTTAATTACTATTTTTAAAATTTCATCTCTTCCCCCTTTAATTCCTTTCCAGCCCTCTAATTGCCCCTTTGCTCCTGATCTGGTGGTTGAATATAATTATATATATGTACACCGACGTACCACGAAATCGAAGTTGGAAGATCCTAATTCCAGGGAAGTGCGGGCGTCAGAGTTCTTCCTGCGTGTAGGTGGTTCTGTGTTGTGGAGTTCCCTGGATGGAGTCCTCGTCCAGCCGAGAGGCTGAAGTAGGCGGCTTCCTACCCAGTCCTATTCTTTGCTCTACCCTACTTGATCCAGGCAAGAGACTTCCTTTTCGCTCCAACTCTTCCACCATAATCCTCTTCTTCACCCATTCATAATTTCTTCCCCCCATAATTCTCTTTTCCCACTACCTTTTCGCTCATTCATTTTTCATTTTTTTTCATTCATTTTTTTTTCTCCTACTCAATTTATGTTCACGCCCCCTAGCCAATATCATTCCATTGGGACTTTGACCGGCTTTCTGATTCGCCTAGCCGTCCTGACGTCACGGCAGCCATCATGAACCCGTGCGGTGTGTTCATTCCACCTTGTTGGTTTGGGTCATGCTAATTCTTGCCAATTATTAATGTTGTAAGCATTCTTTATTTATGGTGTCTAATTTCAGGTTGTCGAACCTAATATTTAAAATGTTTGTATAAATGTTTTCTGAATAATATATATATTTTTTATAAATAATTATGTATATAATATGTCCTCATTACTTTATAATTTATACCCTAAATTATTGTTAATTAACTCTTTATCTATATTTATAAAAAAGGATGTATGTGTATATATATATTTGTATATTTAAAGTTTATACACTCCGACACCGTTAGACGGTTAGCTATGAAAATTGGCACACTTATATAAAATTTCATGGAGAAGGTTTATGGATCATCAATTTTGTTGTAGCTCAATTGAGTTTCTCCCTAGAAGCCCAAAAAGAATCCAATATACTATGGAACCAGAACTTTGTTTACATTATATTTTCTTTTCAACAGCTGATTGCTATACTATATCTGTTAGTTGAAAATATACACAACAGATTGAAGCACTTGCATTTGTTTATGTTTTTTTATTGTTTACATTTGTTATTTTGGTTTTGCAAGTGACTAAACAGTTTACATTTTTTAACTGTGACTTCTTATTGCACATTTTGATACTGTGATACGTTATTTTAGTTCATAATGGTATTTAATTATTTATTTAGGTTAAGTTATGTATTTAGTTTATAATGGAATTTCACACGCACATTTTCTAACCGCCATTAACTGTATTATAATTACTAAGGACCGCCGACAACAACCACGGGGGCCTGGGGGCGGAGCACCCAACTAAGGAATCTAGTTGTTTATAAAATGTCAAAACACCAGTGTCTACAACATGAAAAAGTAACACCTCTCTAATATTGGGAAAGATAAAGGTAGAGACAGAGAAGTTATTTAGAGGCAGATGCGTAGAGATAGGCTTTAGGAGAAAACTTAAAATCTACCATTCCACTATTTCGGACTAATAATTCGATCACTAATTTCGACCCAGCAGTTTATCTGTAAAAATGAACTTTGTTTCTTTTTCTTCCCGAACTGTCAAAATGTAGTGTAAACAGAATGTTGACATTAGAAAATGTATATTTATTTAAACCTAGGACAGTCAAGGCAGCTCTTTCTTCTTCTTCCCGAACTGTAAAATTTAAGTGTTCACAGCTGTTGACATTCAAGTCAGTAATATTATGATTTTTATTTTTTGAAAATGTAAACATTGAAGCTTAGGGTGTTCACGGGACGTAGCACAAGGGTATTTTAAAGAAATGAATACGCCAATGTGTTGTATGAGTTCATTTAAGTAAAATTTCAAACTGGGCGGTTCATTATTTTTCGCGTTTATTTGCCACAACAAACCAACCCGCAAACATACAGAAACCACCTCCTCTTTATAGTATTATAGATATTTGGTAACAATAGCACAGTGATTTTTCAAAATCACATGTCCATAAATATAGCCACTGGGTCAAGCAGATGACAACAAACCCATCCTTGGCTGTCTGCTGTGAATGGTAAAAGCTATTTTTTAAAGTTATTTACAACAATCAACACACGCAAAATGAATACATCTTATTCCAAGAACATTAACTGACTCAGTACGACCTTTAGTTTGGAGTTCAAAATATTTAGTTTTTATCTGAAGGATCACAGGTGATGTTGAAAATGATATTTTTATGTTTGAAAGATTTTGTAATACGCTTTTAGATTCATATTGCAAGTTACAGCTGATAGCCAGAGCTGTAACTTTATTGTGTCGACCACAAAATAAGCCATGAACCTAGTTTGGTGGCTGCTGTTTTAGTATTTTTAATATCAAATTATACAAATTAATACTGCACAAATCTATGTGTGCATTGATGCATAGCAAAGTGAATAAAACACATAAATAGGTAGAATAAAGAGTTAGTACCAGGTGACCAAACATCAAGTCGGACAAATAAAGACATACAAGAAGCTCAGTAACATGACTGACCTAATTGCTCTTTTGTGATGGATAAGAAATTGTTTCAATAAGAACTTACTCCAGATAAAACAAAATTGTCTATCAATATACCCTGAATTTGGGAAAATGAACATAAGATAACTAATAACATGTTAAAAATGGTTGGGTGAATAAATAAAAACATAATTGATTAATGTTACAAGATATTGTTAATGATTGTCATGAAACGTTTGTCTCATGAATGTATTATATTATTATAGAATTATTTATATATTATGGTGAAATAAAATACTGTAGTTGTTACTGTCTGAATGGTACTAAAGTAATGTTAATAATGTGTAAAATTAAGTTTATGGCTAATAAATGTGTTAAGTCAACATATGGTATAATTTGAAATAGCTTTCTTCCCTATAGGAAATTGGCCAATAGAGTCAAGTCAACAAATGGCAACATTCAAAATAAAATGGTCACTGCAACAGATTTGAAAAAAATACTCATTTATTTTCTTATTGAAATATCCAATGGTATCCATTAAGACTAAACCTACATACCTTATCGGCAGCGGAAATTTGAACTGTCTCGCCGCACATTAGCTCTATGAATTGTTGTCTATGTCCTACACCTTGTATGGGTCGCACATGAACAAGCTCTTGTGCACCCCACAAACAACGCAATTTAATTAATTCTCTTCGGCACCTGTATCATCAACAATGATGTCCACTAGGGCAGCAGGGTTTCCAGCTGACTGCTTCCTATGAAATTGTTTTTGTTATAACTTTAAAAGATTATGGAAATGGATTACAAAATGCTTGAACAAATTGGCTTCTAAAAATATTTGAGCTCATAAAATTAATAAACTACTCATTGTTTATTTTTTTTGTCCTCCGGCTAGATGAGTTTAAACTTTAAAACAACAAGAGATATTACATCCAAATATTGCTTATCATTACTGGTAATAGTAACCTTTTTGTGTACAGTTCATGGTGATCGGATATCACCTATGGTGGACATGAGAAGTATTTTGGTAATCTTAAAGGTAAGCGTAGGTTGAATGCACACCAAATTAAAGGACTTGTGGTTGAACTAAAAACAATGCCGAAAACTCTACCTCCAAAGGTTGATGAAAAACAAAATGGTAGTTTGAAAGTGGTAAGTTATGAACTTCAATCGGACCTTTTCCGTAAATTCACCACCACCACCACTTTTTTTGCTGATTCCGTTAGTTCACCACCACTTGCGATATAAGTCCTAAAAAAAATTATACTCCAAAATGTTTATTATTAAACCTACTTTAGGTATAAATAGTTATTGGTGATGAATAAATAGAATTCTGAGGTAAAAAGCTGGTGGTGGTGCACTAACGTAAAAGATCCCATCAATCTGCCGCCAATTCGTTTTGGGTCAAAGTTTTGTCGATTTGATCCAGGCTTTGTACTCCAACTGAAAGAAGCTACAAGTTGATACAATTTTGTTTATACTGAAATCCACTCTTTATTCTGATCTTGACGGATACGTTAGAACATCCGGTTTTCTTTTTCTTCTGACCGTTCCGGTTCCGGGGAAATACACCACATTGTCCTGATATCTGAACATCCAAGACGAAAACTACAAAAAAGGAACATTCTGTAGGTTTAATCAGTGAGGAACGGATTCCGTTCATCTATGGTTTAATGATGACTCCACATTTTTCAAGGTACGTAATTGGTTTTAGTGAAGTGATTGGTGAAGTGTTAATGAGATTTTTGAACTCGTAATAAACTGACAGTTTAAGTGTATTTTTATGTGGCAACTGAAATCTTCAGTAAAAATTAAAATATAAATTCAACATTTTAGCTGTGGGATGACTAACTTAGATTATGCTTTTGAGCTGAAATTTTTAAAATGTGGATGAATAACAGACCTTTTCACGTAACTTATATGAGATTTAGAAATGGGGGAAAATTGGGGAAATTGAGGCATACTACAGAAAATATTTTTTGAAGCCACACGATAATTTTTTTAAATATTTATTTTGGAGGTCTAAAATTATTTAAAAATGTAAAAAAACTTAATTGTTATCTTAAATAGGTCACCCAGGAAGCTGGCATGAAACAATCATATATGCGTTACGAATAAGCAACGGCGACCTAGCGGATTTCAGTTGTCCCTTAACCACCTTGCGTTTAGGCTTTTGGACCATAGCAAAGCTGTAGACTGTAGACTGGTATACAGACTTAAAAGGTGCTCTGTATTACACCTGCCTCATAGTAATTTTTTTTAAATTTATTATTCCCAAGGATTAATCCATATGTATTTTTGTTATTATAATTTACGAAATATTCTAACAACTCAGGACGGATTGTAAATAAAAATTATTGTAAAAAAATTAAAAATACCCCCGTCGCAGCAGACCTGTGTACTCAGCGAATTTCCAAATCAATAATATAATAATAATAATATATGACAAGTTTGGTCAAAATCTGTCGATAAACATGAGAATTTTTGCCTATTCTCCATAAGATTAAAATGGGAAAGAGTGAGTAGGTTTGCTGCTGTGAGGAACACTGAAAGTAGCTATTAAAACCTTAAAAA
Source organism: Nephotettix cincticeps (assembly GCA_023375725.1). Classification (NCBI taxonomy): domain Eukaryota; kingdom Metazoa; phylum Arthropoda; class Insecta; order Hemiptera; family Cicadellidae; genus Nephotettix; species Nephotettix cincticeps. The sequence goes on along the minus strand of CM041790.1, from coordinate 28,171,030 downwards.
ATTTTATTTTTAACATTTATACCAAATTTCATCAACATCTGTTCATAAATATAGGAGTTTGCCTAATCTCCATATGATTAACATGGGAAAAAAGTATGCAGGTTTGCTGCCATGATAAACACATAAACTATTATTTTTTAGCACAAATGTATGGATCGCAACCACATGAAGCTAAATATCAAGTTTCAACCAAAAATATTAGATAATAAGTGAAAAATTAATTTTTTTTAATCCTCCATAAGATTAACATTGGAGCCTCAAAAATACAACGTACTGTGTTTAGATTTTTTTATATCTCGGTAACCGTTGAAGATAGAGAAAAACTTTAAGGAACTTAATTGTGTAGTTTTTTAAGCTGATTCCAACGGTGAAATATAAAATTATAAATTTTTAAAAATTACATGTGAAAAACGCAAAAAACCCCATTTTGGGGTACAAAACCCCCCCAAACTACCCGTTCCCATTGACCGATATGTCTGGTTTACGAACTCGTCCGAGCACTTGTAGGAATACACGTCTCTACCAAATTTGGTCTTGATTGGACCATTTTTACGAGAGTTATCGTGTTCACAGACACACATAATATACATATATACATATATATATATATATATAATGTTTTTTAAGGGTACTTGGTCGAATTATTTCAATATAATATATATATATATATAAAATTTAACGACTATTGTTTTTGGTCTCTGGGCACCTAAAGAAGAAAAAATAACATGGACTCGGGCTTAACTCTTGCCATGAGACCTACGGTAATAGATTCTTCCCAATGGGAAATTCGCTATAACGTAAATTTCTGATGCAGAAGGTTTATTTTAAAACCCAAACATTCAGCCCTTATGCTAAACCAAACAACTTTCTGGAGCTTAAAAGTTATTTAGCGTGAATTCAACATATGATTAATTGTTTACACTATTATGCCTAATGATATTTAGGTTAATTTTCCTGTACACGTACAGTTATTAGCTGGAATAGTTTCTAAATTTTAGTATTTCTTAAAATGTACGTATTTTTAATTTGTGTACAAAATTTTTAGTAACGCTTTTATGATACAGTACTGTGGATATACAATAGTTTATTTGAGCATGCCTGTAATTTTGTGTCTTATTTTCAAGAGATTGTTTATATTTGTGGTCTTCAGGAACCAAGTCAAGTACTCAAGTGTTTAGTTACTGAACTCGTATAAAGTGTAATGGGATGCAACTAAGACAGGAATTTAGTTAATTATTTTGAATCTCAAATGCGCTTTTGCTTGGAATGTTTCTTATACAACTAATTTTCAAAATACTTTATCCTATTAAAAATCCAAGACGCAGCTACAATGATTTTCAACCACAATAGAAATCTATAAAACTATCATGGATGATAAATAATATTTACCAACTTGAGAAATAAAACTTCCCTGAATATAGAAGTAGATGACCCATTAAGGAGCTGTTTTTAAAATTGGTCGTCATAGAAAATATACAAAATAAAGGAAACCCATCATAATAGCACACATATTGACACGTATTAATAGCACAGTGTGAAGGGCTTTTATTTGATGTAAAAATAAAAGTTACTCCACAGCTAAAATGTTGAACTTTAATTTTCATTAATAACATAAAAATAACGTAAAAATCACATAAACTGTCAGATCATTAAACTAAACGAGACGAATTCAAAAATCTCATTGGTACTTCATTAAGACCTATTACCTTGAAAAATGTGGTGTCATCATTAAACCTACAGAATGTTACATTTTATTTGCAGTTTTCGTCATGGATGATCAGATGGCAGGACAATGTGGTTTTTCCCAGGAGCCAGAACCGACGGGAGAAGAAGAAAACAGGATGTTCCAACGTATCCGTCAAGATCGAGAGCGCATGAATCAGCAAAGAGTGAGTTTCAATATTATTATTCTTACATCCTAGAGTTGTATGGTTCAGTGCTCGGCGCCTACTTGTCAATATGAGTGTCACCGATTCTCTTTCACAGCCAGCCGTCATCAAGTCGTAATAAATCGACATATAAGGAATTCTTAAGTTGCAGCATAAGTAAATTTATTTTTTCATTGGAGGTTTTTTAGTCGGAGTTCCAAGTCTGATTCTAAGTGTCAAAATTTCGAATTAAAACAAATCGGCGGCATATTGAAGTTCATAACTTACTGCTTTTAATCTTTCGCCATTTTATCAAACTTTGAAGGTAGAGTTTGCGGCATTGTATTTAGTTCAACGACAATACCATTGTACCTATTATAAATATGTATGAGTAGGTTACGCTAAGGGAAGTTCACTGTTTAAAATTATAAGAAGGGATATTTAATTTTGAAAGGGTGTGGGAGTTGGGGCCGCGCTATCTGTCTTTCTTTCTTTTGGTCTTATGCTCTCGTCAAGGGTGGTTGCCCACTGTCTTCTCTCGCTATCCTCTAGTAAAAGAGGGTTAACGTACTGGACGCAATACTTTCTAATTCCTATGATTTCCTTTAGCCTAGCCTTTTGTAATATATTAGGAATTTGCATTTCTCTTGTAATAGAAGGAAACTTAAATAACAAGAATTATATTTAATTACGTTGCACCATTAACTTGATGTGCATATCAACCTACGCTTACCTTTTTATCTCCAACATACTCCCCAAGGGCTGTCCGCCATAGGTGACATCCGATCATCATGTACACAGCGTATACACATTATTACCAATAATGTAATTTAAAAATGGTCGTAATCCAGTATCTCTTTTCGTTTTAGCGAATTTCCTATAGGGAAGAAGCTATTACCGTAGGTCTCATGGTAAGACTTAAGCCCGGGACCATGTTATTTTTTCTTCTTTAGGTGCCTGGAGACCAAAAACGATAGCCATTAAAATGTATGTTTAATATGTGTGTCTGTGAACACGATAACTCGTAAAAATGGTCCGATCGAGACCAAATTTGGTAGAGACGTGTATTCCTGCATTTTCTCGGACTAGTTCGTAAACCAGACACATCGGGCAATCGGAACGGGTAGTTTGGGGGGTTTTGTACCCCAAAATGGATTTTTTGCGTTTTTCCCATGTAATTTTTAAAAATTACAAATTTTTTCTTTCACTATTAGAACCACCTTAAAAACTACACAATTTAGTTCCTTAAAGTTTTTCTCTATCTCCAACGGTTACCGAGATATTAAAAAGTCTAAACACAGTACGTTGTATTTTGGGGCCCCAATGTTAATCTTATGGAGGGTAAGGAAAAATTAATGTTTCACTTACAATATTATCTAATCTTTTTGGATGAAACTTGATATTTATGTGGGTGAGATCCATACATTTTTGCTTAAAAATCATAGTTTATGTGTTTATCATGGCAGCTAACCTGCATACTCTTTTCCTATGTTAATCATATAGAGTTTAGGTAAACTCCTTTATTTGTGACAGATGTTGATGAAACTTGATGTAAATGGTCTAAATTTAAATTGTTTACGCTAGAAACACCTATTTTCACCATTCCTCACAGCAGCAAACCTGCATACTCTTACGCATGTTAATCTTATGGAGAGTAGGCAAATAATACTCATATTTATTGACAGATAATGATAAAACTTGTCATATATTACTATTATTATGTTATTGATTTGGAAATTCGCTGAGTACGCAGGTCGTAGGAGTACGGGGGTATTAAAGTTTAAAGTCCTTCAGCCGGAAGACCAAAAGCAAGATGAGGGGCTGGGGCTAAACGAGGATGCTGTAGACTGTACCTACGGCTTTGTTGATGAGTCCAAGTACAGTATTGACAGGTTTACGAATAGTCACTCTAGTAGTTTTTAGTGCATTACGTGTATTCGCAGACAAGGTCTGCGGGGCCGGGGATCGCTTCGGCTCCTCGCAGGAGGGAGTGCCCGCAAGCCAGTCAGGTAGCACTTACGGGCGAGTACGACCAAGGGCTCTTGAAAATCCCAGTTGAAAGACAGCATGACATTACACAGGAGTCTCGGGTAAGCTTAAATCTTTTGGTTTAAGATAGCATAAAATGACATATTTCTGCACACAATAAAGATGGTTAAAGGCTGACGGCCTGTAACTTATAAAATTCATATTTTATAGCTTTGGCCAAAAATTATTTTGAAAAACTCGATTGTGATTGAGACAATCGAAGAAAATAACAGCAAGTGCTCAAACTGTGTGGAAAAGACTATCCCCTGGCTCCAGAATTACAGGGAGAAAATTTTAATAAATGAAATTATTTAGGACAATAGACAAACAACTCATTAAAAAGGTTTTAATTAGAATCAATTCATTACCATTTAATTATGCACCATCAATGTATTTTTTTATTCTACACCTTGAGAAAAATACATGAAACAATTCAAAGTATGGTACAACGTATGAGGTTTCCTTTTGAAATTACAAGGGTAATCCTAAGTGAAGATCTATGTCAACGGCATAGTTTTAATGACATCTACTGATTGACACACTGGAGGATTTTTATACGATACATCAATTTAGCTCAGCAGAGTCCAAAAACAATAGTCGTTAAAATTTTTATATATATATATGTATAAATGTATATATATGTGTGTCTGTGAACACACATCTATATATTTCTATCCATACTTACTTCCATCTGAATCATTCATTAATGTAAAACTATAAATTAAATAATGTGCTGTATTAAATGAACAGCTTTATTCACCACGTTAATAGTTTATGGTTTTTGGGGATATTGTATTTATATATTTTTATTTTCTGTCTAATTAAACGTCGTGTTTATATGTTGGCCAAATAAAAATAATTACAATTTTTATTTGGTATTTTTGAGTTTTGGTGAGTAAAATATACTCGTTAACGAGTTGAGTTATATTTTTCACATGCAAAATTTTCAACAAGTTTGAATCGTCTACATATACAGGGGTGGTATTTATATTTTTATTGCGGACATTTTCCATTACAACTTTAAGTAAAACAAATTCGGGATCTGGAATTTGATCTCGTGCTCAGGCGAACTAGTATCTAAAACATAACACAATTAGTACATAATCTGGGCTAAGTCGGTATTAAGCTGAAAACAAAAAAGTTTAAAGCAGTAACAAAAATTACAAACAAACCATTCACTAACAATTACCCACAAAAGTAAGATAATAGGTCCACTTGTCGCGGAGACTCAAAGACAACTGAATAGGAGTGGGCGTGTTCCCCGGAACCGGAAACAAAATGGCCGCAGTAAAAAACCTGAAACCCAGGTGAAGTATGTGAAACAGATTTTCAAATTTAAATTCCTCCTTATATATGTGAAATTTCCGCAAAAAATCTAAATAACATAAACCAACCATCGCCAGTAATGAATTTCAAACAAAGACCATACTGGGATAATATTATTCTGTGTGGTGTTGACAGCAGAGACCAGTAGAGTGGCCGAAAGTGTGTGCAGGACCAGCAAGACAGCAGCAGGAGGACAGCCCGGTGGGACAGCGGATACGCAACGAGTTGCTCAAGCTGCGGGAGTATCGGGTACGGTGATTTTCTGTATGTACGAGTATAAAATTCTGATCACTAGTTAAGGAGATAATGGTACCCAAAGTTGAAATACCATATTTTCGGGAAATGCTTCGGGAAACACCAACAATGGCTTACAATGTCACGTCATTGTTGGAGAAAATAGTAAATAAAACATAAATTGAAAAGTACTATATATTTGGTACCACCGTGTTTGTAAAAGACCGCAAATCAAGAATATGGAATAAAAAATTTTTTTACGGCTGTGTCCCCTTAACAAGTTTCAATTGACATTCAAAAACACATTTGTATGCATTACAAATGCTTAATGTGAGCTCCATTAGAACCTCTGAAAATATCCAGGCGAAATTCCAACTTAGCCCGGACATTCTGTACCATTTCCTTAGTTACGGACTACATGGACACTGTTTATTCTATGTCTTAGTTCTTTTATGGTTTGGGCATAGGAGGATAAGTACACTTTGTCTTTGATAAACCCTATACAAAAGTATGGTACTACGGTAGCATTAAGTATGAGCAAACTCTAAGACAAAATGTTTTTTTGTTTTTTTTTAATAGCCATTTGTTGATAGGCCTCGTGGCACTCAACAAAGCAACTGACAAAAACATAAACTTGTCAAAACAAACTTAGAAACACACCCTTTCCATTGTTGTAGCAATCAGCTATGTGAAATCACGGAATCAGACGTACAAACAGTTTATTTTTGCACCATTTTTTTTATATTATTTTATTATTATTACTGTTTAGTATATTATTATGATTTTGTATTTCATTGAAGTCAAATAATGAGAAAAAGAAATTATTTATTTGTTGAAATGGAATTGGTTTGTCACTTTAGTTTAGCCACCGTCTTGCAATAAATTATTACGCCAGCGACTCGCCTAATATCTTCCACACAAAATCTCTATTAGTTTTTATAATGAAGATTTCGCCTGGATTTCACCCTGTACACAGTAATTCATAGTCTATGTTAATTAAACTTGGTACTCATCTTAATATTGCCTAGTGACGTAGTGAAATTTTCCCCAGATAATATTATTCTTCTACTATACATTATAGTATATTATAGAAAGCTTGTATTGAAGTGAAATGGTAAATAATAAATTATTTCTTTGTTGAAATGGAATAGGTTGGATTCTGGTTTGGAAAAGCATCATGCTACCAACCAAACCAGCGACTCGCATAACTACGCTGTTTATTAGTTATTTTTACAGTAAGTTGAAGTGAACGAAATAGAATTAATTAACTTTTTTAACCCTAATTATGGTCATCTTTTAGTTTTTTAACATTTAATTTTGGATGCTTTGATTGGATTGGATTGGAAAAAATAATACGAACACACTCTTTTCGAAACAAACCCCTACAATAGTTTATTTGCAGGGAAGAATAGCTGCTATTCGAGCTCAAGTGGAAAATGTAAGTAAATTTCTTATACTGTATTATAAATTTATCAAAAAGTAGTTTGGATTATTCTCTAGCTGATGGTAGATAAAATTCACTCTGAAAATATACCAATTTGAAATAGTAGGGAAAATGAATGAATACAGTAGCTGCTAAATATTAAAGAAACCCCACAAGAATAATATTTTACTACCAAATCAACATTTTATTATGAAAATAACTGTTTGTAAACAATAACATGACATTGAACAAAAATAATAAACATATGATTGTAAATTAGGAAATATGTATCAATCTTCCCCCTCAAATCTTAGAAGAAAGAACATGGTCAATAAGTCGTCTCCATATGGTACCATCACCCATTCTTAAAGTGTAGACTACAACACCTTCTGTACCAATTATACCGTCAAAACTCCACTTTTCTTCCCTCTCTCTGAAATTATAGGCCTGCACTCTGTCACTTACATGAAAATTCTCTCCCATCAAAAGGTATAAAATTCAAATTAGATGTTGGATGTACCGGTAGACTTGTTGCAGGTGGCTTGACTGTAATTTATCTTCTACAGAAGGATCTTCTAATCTAATCTTCTAAGGGAGAGGTTTAAATTAATTTATCTACAATACACTAAAATAAATACTAAAAATATAGTGTTAATGCTTTCTCAATAAGGCCCTACACCAGCAAATCAGAGCCTTTGTTAACATTCACCTTACGAAGGCTAACGCTTGAGACTGGATATATGTTAGGCGTTACAAAGATCGCCGGGTCAGCTAGTATTAAATAATAAAATATGTATCATTATTAAAATTCCTTATACGTAAAATAACATTTAATATAGTATATATCTGAAATAGATTTAAAATCAATGATCAATGTAAACAAACCAATAATGATTTTAATCTCAAAGCTCATGGGTGATTTCTTGCTATTAAAGCACTTTTAAAGATAAAATAACATGTTCTATAAAACTTAGAAACTATAAAATATAAAACAAATAATAAAACAAATATGTTTAATCTTCTTCAAAATTGGGGCTTAATGTTGATATTTTATTAATTTATTTTATAAAAAATTTGTCTTTTAAATTAAATTATCGTATGTTCATTCTAATTAATATTTTTTTGGCTAATATACTCGTATAAACATGTGACTTTTAATGAGGCAGAAAATAAAAATATTAAAACATAATCCCCCAAAAATGTAATACATTAACGTGACGAATAAAACTGTTCATTTTAACCAGTATATGTTTACTTTATAGTTTTACATTGATGAATGATACAGACGACATTGGATCGTAAAGCATACTGATAATCGAAAGTATACCAACAGCGGTAGCTTTAAGTTTAATTTATCACTATTTTTATCACAGTTGGCAGTTCCCGGGTCAAGCAGGCTAAATAGAAGACCCGTCTCAGCAACTGTAAGTAAGGAGGAAATTGAAAACTTAATATATAAATACAGGCAGTTTAAAATTTATGTTTCATACCTTATGGTCAACAGAAATTTAAAAAATGTAATCGTTGTTCCATATCTTTTCGTCTGCCGATTGTCTGTTTTTTTCCTTTAAACAATTTTTTCTACAAAACAACCGATCAAATTACACAAAATCTTTGTTGGACACTTTTCCAAGAGTAGACCGCACGAAAATGGACCGATGGAAACTGCAACAGCTGGACCCTCTCTCACCCTCCGCACCCTGCACTTTTGCAAATGCGTCACATTCTAAAGTGAAAAATACGGAAGAATTTAATTTATATATTTAGTTGAATAAAACATACGAAATAATTGTCCCAAAACATTGGATTGTGAAACCAAATTACGTTTAAACTGCGACGGGGGTATTAGCAGTAAGCCCGTCCTTTGTACGGTTTGTAGGATTTAGTTTCAAGAGGAAAGATTATCATACCAAAAGGTAAACCTGAACTTCTAAACAAATCAGTAGAATGAAAATAAATCCATATCCAGCTTTATTATTTAGCATTACTTTACAATTAAATAGATTAGACCATTTATACCATTATTATAATTAGTTATACTTTAAAATAACTTTTTAATATAGTATTATTTCGAAATGGGTTTAAAATCAATGAAAATTATTGATTTTGTACAGTATTTTTTTATTTATTTGTATTAGCTTATCATTTTTATCAGCTTTTTAGCGAATTTCCGATAGGGAAGAAGCTATTACTGTAGGTCTCATGGAGACCATGGGACCATGTTATTTTTTCTTCTTCAGGTGCCCAGAGACCGAAAACAATAGTCGTTTAAATTTATATATACATGTGTGTGTGTCTGTGAACACGATAACTCTCGTAAAAATGATCCGATCGAGACCAAATTTGGTAGAAACAAGTATTCCTACATTTGCTTGGACGAGTCCGTAATCCAGGAATATAGGTCAATCGGGAGGTTTAGTTTGGGGGAGTATTGTACCCCAAAAAGGGGTTTTTTGCATTTTTCCCATGTAACTTTTTAAATTTCATATTTTAGCTTTCACCATTTGAATCAGCCTAAAAACTGAACAATTAAGTTTCTTTAAGTTTATCTCTATCTCCAACGGTTACCGAGATATTAAAAAATCTAAACACAGTATGGTACGTTGTATTTTGGGGCTCCAATGTAAATCTTATGGAGGATAAGGAGAAATTAATATTTCCCATATCAATTAATATTTTTGGATTAAACTTGGTATTTACCTTCCATGTTGTTGTTACCCATCCGTTTATGCTTAAAAATCATAGTTTATGTGTTTAGTATGGCAGCAAACCTGCATACTCTTTTCCCATGTTAATCATAGGGAGAATAGTAAAACTCCTTTATTTATGGACAGATGTTTGTGAAACCTGGTATAAATGTTAAAAATAAAAATTGTTTATGTCGGAAATGCCTACTTTCAGTGTTCCTCACAGCAGCAAATCTGCACAATCTTTCCCATGTTAATCTTTTGGAGAATAGGCAAATAATTCTCATGTTTATGGACAGATTTTAATAAAACTTGTTATATAATATTATTATTATTATGTTATTGATTTGGAAATTCGCTGAGTACGCAGGTCTGCTGCGACAGGGATATTTCTTTACCTCAAGAGCAAAAACCAAATGGACGATCAAAAACCTACTCTAGATCACACTCTCCCAACCCATGTTGAAGGTTTGCGTAAAGGACGGCAAGATATTCAGAAACAGAGTAAACAAATTATTGGCAATGTATTCAGGGTCTTTTTTAATTTGCAAATCAACTTGAAGAACGAGAAAACTTAAACTTTTCTCAGGTCTTAACTTAACTGCACAGGCGTGTGGTGTCGTTAAAAACCGTAAACGAGCTAAGCGGGCATTGAAAGTCCAGAGGATGATGAAGAAATTATAACAGCTAAGAAAACTAGAAAACAAGAAGCTAAGAAAACAGCTAAGAAAGCGAGACAGCACGAAACTCGGCTAGATGACTTTGACAAGCAAGAGGTTCGAGAGACTGTTTTGCAGTACTATGACAGGGAAGAGGTTCCGATACAAAAAAATGAAGTGATCTTGGACAGAAAATTGGCTATCCAGGGTCAGAGGTTCAGTCAATCGTGTTTTGAAATCACTTGGTTTTAAGTTTCGGAAGAGTAACGATGCTTGTAAATATTTAATGGACGTAAGGACATAGTAGCGAGTAGGGCTACCTTCTTAAGAAAATTGCATACTACAGTATTAAAATAACTGACACAAGGCCCGTTGTGTATTTAGATGAAACATGGGTATCGCAAAACCTTTCAAAAACATTTGGCAGGACTCTGATAACAATGGAGGATTAAAAGTGCCAACAGGGAAAGGCGAGCGTCGAATAATGGCTCATCAGGATAATCGAGTACAGGCTTTAGGCCCAGTGTACGTAGGCGAAGCGAGCGACGCGATCTCAGCGACATTTGAAAATTCAAATCAGTTTTTCTTTCATTACGACCGTCGTCATTGGAAATTGGTTATTGACTATTTTTGAAGATCCTCGTATGATATTTACATCTTCTAGATCTTTTAGTATTATATAAGGGATAAGAGTGGTGTTTTGTGTAGTTTTGTAACTGTCATTTGTTACCAGCATTTTATTAGTCACGTAGTGGATGACGTAGAGTGTGTTGTCTGCAGACAGATAGCAGCAGAGCGCCCGCCTGGGAGGACACGGCCCAGCGTTCAGCATCGGAGTTCTGCCTCCCCAGCCAGGTTAGTTAGAAAAATTAACATAATGTTGTAAAAATGTTGGTGTTAATAATTAGATATATAATAAGTACGTATATACTTTATTCGCTTGTATATAGATGATTGACTTGGTCTATGTATTGGATGAAATGGGGTCGGACTCCTCCTAACAAATTAACCTAGACTTATTTGTTCTTTATTATGTTTTGTATCAAATAAGATGTTTAATGATTTCAGACCAGTCTTCTTAACTATGTATAATGCTTGTTATCCGTAATATAAGTTCATGCTGTTATTATCCAGCATTATATGCTATATATGTTAAGTTGTTATCCAGTGTTCATGCTATCCAGAGGATAAAAAGCGGAATATCTCCAGGACCAGACAACATCCCAGCAGAATTGCTAAAGGTGGGAGACGTTGCTGCATCTATTCTTCAGCCTCTAATTTAAGAGATTTGGCATGAAAAAGGTCACCTAAAGAATGGAAGCAGGGTATAGAGGCTAATTTTCGAAAAGGGAGATGTAACATTGTGTAACAGTTGGAGAAGAATTACACTTCTGTCAGTACCAAGTAAAGTCTTTGCCAGAATAATTTTAACCCGTATATGGCAAACAGTTGAGAGAAAACTGAGAAAGGAGCAGGCTGGTTTCCGAGCAGGAAGAAGCTGTGTAGGTTTGATTAAAACTCAGCGCATATTGCTGAAGCTAATTAGAGAGTTCCAAGATGTTGTATGTTTCGGTTATTATCACACATAATTTCATCGTAAATACTTGTGCTTGATTATAACTCTATGGATTGTACTTTATTCATTAAACTTGTAATAGTTGTGATATAGTTTTTGGATTATTGATATTTGACATGTGATAAACTATATTGTTCCCAGGCAGGAGCGTTTCCCGCACAGACTCCGCCATCCCACGAGAGAGCGAGGAGACCTCCCAGGCGGACCAGATCTCATCCTGTGAGTACAACTCCGACAGAACGGCTTCAATCATCCGACCTAATTGGAACCGAGGTCGATTAGAATAATCAAAATACGGATGAATGGATATGCATTAGTAGTACATCAAAAACTTCAATTTAAAATGGAGGAAATCATGTGCGATACATTTTTTATTGCAATAATTAATAGAAAAAACACCTCCGCGCCGTATAGTCGTCTCAACAACGTTTCTTTACTATGCTGTAGTATCATAGTGTAGTGATTAGTATGTATCCTTCCATTTCCACCCGTCTGCGATCCTGAAAATCTCTTTTGATAATCAGAGTTCTACTGTACCATAACATTCATCAGTGTTGATGCCAGTTGAATCCACCAAAATCAAAATGAGCTGCAATTAGGAGTAAAATTTACTTGATCACCCTTTGTAGAGGTCACCTCTATGATTAGCCTAAATGGCTCTTGCCGTTACAATGCCTTGGTTCCTTTAATTCACCGTAGAAGCTCAAGGCTTCTGGTGATAGGCAGTTAGACACATAATTACTGTAGATATCTTCCATAAGATAATGTACTGTTAGAAAAGAATACTAAAGAATAATATTAAGGAGGATATAATAAAGCCAGTTTTGATTTACACAGAACACGTTTAATTCAGAGTTATTAAAACTTGCAATTACTTGAATACTTTTTAGTTGCATCTTTGACTTCAGCAGGATGAGTTGTGTCAATTGTAAATAAAAACCACATAAAACAAGCAATTATTCAATTGGGTGGACGCAAATGTTTTTGATTTCTTAAATCTTTAAAGAATGGCTCTTGGAGTTCTAGAGCTTAAAGATAATATCACATTAGAATTGTTCTAAATATTGGGTACTTGAGAAACATACGTCAACAGATCAGTCAAACTCCTAATGATATTGTCACTTATTGTCCGTCTTATACACAATCATCTCTGCCATTCCATTTGTAAATATTAATATTTTGACGGTTGAACGTGCAGTATTTTGTCATTTTACGATTATTCATGCGCTGACTTTTTCAATATGTGTGTATTATGTATTTTTGGGGTTTTTAGGAGAGACTACATCGTGGAATGTATTTGTATGTATTTTTATGTGTATGTATGTATTATTTCTACAGTGTTTAATTTTAATCTTAATAAAAATAAAAATATTTTAGTTAAAATACATGGTAACATTATTATAGGAACTTTTTATAATCCTGAAGTTTCCTTGATCAGTTTTACCCATGTGGGTGACTACTTGTGTACTTAACCTTCACTTTTATTTTTGTTTCAGCATTCTTCTTCATCTTCTTCGCCACCTCCTTTGGGAGTAAGTATTCCCGCACTATCGAACTTTTGATAGTTGTGAACGATGGTCGGTGGGTGTAGTGTTCTCTTGTGTGGATTAACGTCCGCACTATTGAAAGCTACGTCAATCCGCAAAGACCATCCTCATAATTAGACCAATTCGTAATTCAGAGGTCGTGGTTCGGATTCCACGTTAAACTGTAGGTCCCTTAGTTGCCATCGGCTGTTGGGCTATTAATTAACAGTCCTGTCTAAGGAACATGTCAGCCTTAGTCAGTAACAAGACTACAAGATCGCGCCACAATCATCTTACAATAATCAACTCTCATTCATACTTGGCTTAAAATACCTACCTTGTGGTATGGTCGTCATTACAATAATCTAATCTAATCTAGTTTAAAAAAGTAATCTCGTATGCTGGCTATCCCATGAAGATATCGCTATTTTCAATTATTAATGTACAGTACCAGACATATTGATAATGCTCACAGCTTGAAATTATACATAAAAACAAAATGGTGTCACAGCAAAATTAGCAAAGAAAATGTTCCGGGAAAATACTTATTTACAATATGAACAGCATAAAGGATAGAAACAGCTGATTTTGCCATTCGATCAGCTGATTTTGTCCACCCACAACAATCATGTTGTGTCTCATGTAAAAATGAATTTTTCAATTTAGCACAAAGTTAAAAGCTGTTTCTGAGCCATGATAAGCCCTGCGTTTTTGCCTTTGAAATCAATACAAAGTAATAAGGCGTTTTTGGTGAATATAGCAAGGTGTTGTTCTTAAGAAAGTTGATTTATGAATAATCAATTATTGAGGTTAATTGAAGAGGAACAGAACTGTTGTTGATGACTCAGGATTTCTTATAATGCTTATGATTATTTTTTTGCCATCAGTGCTTAGCGATTGATGGACATCAGTTCAAATAAAGAGATGTGAGTCCAATGAATTTTTTTTCAAAGAATTCAAAGATAAGTTTGTATTTGTATGTTTGTGTATCAATTAAAATTTTTAATTCAGCTGGTAAGATATAAAACAATTTCTTAGCCATGTAAAAGGGTTATTTTTCAGTAATATGCAGAATCGGCTATCATAACTATTATATTTTAACCTCAGGACTTTCTGTGCATCAAGACGTACTTATTTAAAATACTGGGACCATGGCGTGTCCTGTAATTTAGCTACGTACTTGGAGGTCACAAACTGTGGATAGTTGTGAGCGATGGTCGGTGGATGTAGTGTTCTCTTGTGTGGTTAATCATCGCACTATTGAATACTACGTTAATCCACAAAGACCATCCTCATAATTAGACCAGTTTGTAATTCAGAGGCAGTGGGCTATTAATAAACTGTTCTGTCTAAGGAACATGTCAGCCTTAGTCAGTAACAATTGACTACAGCGTAGCGCCGCAATCATCTAACACTCAAATCTCATTCATACTTTGCTGACCTGGGTAAGTCGCCATTTGGTATGGTATTCTAAGGTAATCTAATCTATGGTCCTATTCACTCTGAAACCATTTCTCGTTTTGTTGCAGCCATCCAGAACGTTCCGAGACCGGGTTTCTCGAAGCTCCTCTCCAGTGGTAAATAGCACGGGACACATTTACTGGTTAAAGATAAAAATATTATGCTGCATTTTAGTCTGAACTGAGTCCATTTTGCACAGTTACAAAAATGTACTTACAATACGTGATTCACCTTAAATAAATAATAAAATTCAGACAAGGATTTATTAACATAGAAGCGTCGTTTGTACACGTTGGTGTGAGCTACTGTGCCGGCTGAGATCTGTAGTCAAAGTGATTGAGTACCGAACAGGATACAGAATTTTATTAGTTTTTCCAAAATTAACAGATTCCCTTAAAGGTTTTCTCTATCTCCAACTGTTATTGAGATATTAAAAAATCTAAACACAGTACGTTGTATTTTGGGGCTCCAATGTTAATCTTATGGAGGATAAGGAAAAATTAATGTTTCACTTATTATCTAATCTTTTTGGATGAAACTTGATATTTAGCTTCATGTGGTTGAGATCCATACATTTATGCTTAAAAATCATAGTTTATGTGTTTATCATGTCAGCAAAAATGCATATTCTTTTCCCATGTTAATCATATAGAATTTGGGTAAACTCCTTTATTTGTGGACAGATGTTGATGAAACTTGATATAAATGGTCAAAATATAAATTGTTTACTCTAGGAACACTTACTTTCAGCGTTCCTTACAGCACAAACCTGCACACTCTTTCCCACGTTAATCTTATGGAGTAGGCAAATAATACTCATATTTATTGTCAGATAATGATAAAACTTGTCATATATTATTATTATTATGTTATTGATTTGGAAATTCGCTGAGTACGCAGGTCTGCTGCAACGGGGGTATTATTGATTCTGTATCGTAACAGTAGTAGTAATGTTACCAATTCATTAGATTTGTTGTCAGTTTGACACTTGAATATATTGAATGGTTTTAATATTTTTCATTTGCAGGCAACTCCGGATAGAGCGCAGTACCAACCTCGTCAAATATTAGATCCTGTAAGTCTTATATAAACATACAGGTTAACATTTTTTATTTTACTCATCAGCTGTGTTGTAGCTCTGCGGTTGCGTGAGGTATGATTTGGCTAAAGTAGGTACCATGTTCGAAAGTGTAGCTTACGGGTTAGTGCAATGTATCTCTCTATATAAGTGAATGTATGTATACGTCTTTTATACGTCGCCAAACTACTCATCCGATCACCACGAAATTTTAAGAAGTTGCTCTATATGTGTCCGGGAAGGTTGTAGTGAACAAATTTTTCCTAAAACTCCTTATGTTTCCATTTTACGGGGGTTTTAAATTTCTAATGTTAACCTTAGGGGGAATATGTTTGTTTGAAAATTGTTTACAATGAAAACATTTGATTTCTAAAGCTACAGCTGTTGGTTTAATTTCTATTAGCAATGTAATTTGCTATTTAATGCCCTCTGCAACAATCATCAATTTAAAACTATAAAATTAAGTCAATACTGTGCAAAATTAACAGTTTTAATTGCCACGTTGATACTTTATATTTTTGGAGGTTGATGTACCCATAGTTTTAATTTCGTGTCTAATTAAATGTCATATGTTAATAAATGCCATAGTTAAAAAATTAAATACTATACAAAACGAAGACGTGTTAATTACACCTTTTATAACTCGAGAACGGCTGGACCGATTTTAATGATCATTGATTTCTTGGATTTGTCTATGGTACAAAGGTAAGAAAGATGCCTAACAATGTATGACATAATAATATTACATGAAAAAATGAAAGATGTAAACAATAAATTCTCCACTTCATTGACGTCATGCTTCTCGTATTCCTGACTCTTACCTCTCTCAGTTCCAGTTACCTTGGGCAAGTGTACATTGGTGCAACAGAATCACCTATTCACTTGTGGTTGTGTGGTTTGCAATATCACACCTCAGTTTCCATTATCAATTAATTGATTATTCAATCAAGTTTTAAAAATCTCTACTTCGGATAAACCCTAAACTGTTTAAGTGTGGGAGTCATATCCAAATTGGAGGGGTTTACATCTATTTTTTTAAAAATCAAATGTTAAAATCCTTAAAACCTTAATCAATGAAAATTGATGAGTACTCAGGTTTGCTGCTACCGGTGTATCTTATATTTCATCCATAGACTGGTATATTTGCTGTCATATGAACTCTCTCTGTGTCTTTAAAGATGATCATTTTTATTTTTGGTTTTTATTTCGTATTTAGTATAACACAGAAACTTCAGGACACGATCTAGCCTTCGCGTACTCTTACAGATACTCTTATTTAAATTGAAGTATTTTAACCACACCATTCTTTCATATTTCAGCCATTTCTTTACCATATTTCAGCCACCTCCGAGTCTTCCCCCTCTGCCTCCGACACCAGTTCCTCTCTCGCCCCCTTCACCTCCTCCTGACAGGACTAGGAGAAGAATGGTAAGTTCAACACAGTAAAGTTAAATATATAAAAGAACAGCAGCCAATACATAATGGAAACTGTTC
Organism: Nephotettix cincticeps; assembly: GCA_023375725.1. Classification (NCBI taxonomy): domain Eukaryota; kingdom Metazoa; phylum Arthropoda; class Insecta; order Hemiptera; family Cicadellidae; genus Nephotettix; species Nephotettix cincticeps. The sequence goes on along the minus strand of CM041790.1, from coordinate 28,153,670 downwards.
CAATTTGATAAGGATATCATATATATATATATATACAAAGTAATGCACCCATTTTGTTAAATCCCTGCAACCAAAGTTCTGGCTGGAGAGAACACTAATAATTTGAGATGAATAACACTCTACGTTTAGTTTTCAAAAAACTTACGTTTATTGTATAATAAAATAGGTAGTTGGTAGCCCTGTTTGTAGTTACCCACATAAAATTACTATTTGATGATGGCTCTAGGGATTTAAAGAACTAGAATCGAAAGTAAACCTTGAATGTCGTGAGCTTACAATACGCAATTGAAGATAATGTCAGCATTTCGTGTTTACTCATTCATAATGAAGGGAGTAAGGCAGCAAAGTTTGCAGTTAATAGTACCTCATAGTGGTACACAAATTATTCTTCGGGATGCTCTATTTACACCACCAACATCCAGGCTGTGGTTCTACAACTCCGGGTAATGCTGTCAAATGTGCGATAAGTGGCAAGAGGTCACTTGTCACACATGGCAATAGTTAATTGTCATACCTGGAACATGGAAATAGGTCGATCGCCATATCTGACGAAAGGTTGATTGTAATATCTGGCTATATGTCAATTGTCATATCTGGAAATTGGTCAATTGCTATACCTGGGAAAAGGTGAATTCTCATACCTGGTAAGAGGTAGATTGTCATACCTGGCAAGTTTAGTTTGATGTAGTCTCCTGTGAGTTTTTGCTTTTTTATAGCAGCATAATGTAATAACACAAATATACTCCTTTGTTTGAAATTCATTATTGGTTCTTATTGCGGACATTTTCCATCACGATATTATGTAAAACAAAGTTTCACGACGTTTCGGGATCTGGAATCTGATCCCGTCCTCAGGTGAACTAATATCTAAAACATAGCACAATTAATTAACAAATAATCCGGACCAAACCGGTATAAAGCTGAAAACATAAAAGTTTAAAGCAGTCAAAAAAACTTACAAACGAACCATACACTAACCATTACACACAAAAGAAAACCAAACACGTCCGCTCGTCACGGAGACTCAAAGACAACCGTGAAACTTTGTTTTACATAATATCGTGATGGAAAATGTTCGCAATAAGAATCTAAATAATACAAATATACTGCTGCGAGGATTGATTTGAAATTAAGATAAGTTAATACTAATACCAAAACCAACGGTAAGCTTATACCGTACCCCAAGTTCAAATAGTTTCCTCAGCTTTTTATTGATTCCTATTTAAAATTTTTCGAAATTTGTACAGAAAGGTGAAAAATACCATTGAGTCGTTTGTATTAGGATTCAAGAATTTTTAATCCTAATGTTATGTCTAAACATTTAATTATATAGACTTCTGATAAGAAATATGTTTTTTCAGAGAGAATTGAAGTAGGTAAATATCACCTGTTAAAAAACAAATATTCCAGGTAAAAAAAGTTCTTTTTGAAAATTCAGCTTCCATTAAAATTTCTCCCGCTCATTATAGACATATGCATAATTTTAAACATTATTAATTATTCTATATCAGATTATCGTCATTAAATATTTTCAGTTTCCAGATCTTACAATCCCAGAATTTGAAGCAGAGGTTGCCCCGGGATACCCGATGCCAATTCCACAAGAAGCGCATCCTGTTTTTCATCCCCCATCAATACCCCAACATCAAGCCCAATCGTTATCACCAAATCCTCCAGCCTTTTATTCGTCAGAGCAAGGGCTTCCAAGACAACCATGCAGAAGAATTTGCCCTCAAGCTGAAGCCCAACCAACACGTTCTATTAGCCCTCAAGGTCATGCCCAACCAACACGTTCTATTAGCCCTCAAGGACATGCCCGACCAATACGTTCTATTAGCCCTCAAGGACATGCCCGACCAATACGTTCTATTAGCCCTCAAGGACATGTCCAACCAATACGTTCTATTAGCCCTCAAGGACATGCCCAACCAATACGTTCTAATAGCTCTCAAGGACATGCCCAACCAATACGTTCTATTAGCCCTCAAGGACATGCCCGACCAATACGTTCTATTAGCCCCCAAGGACATGTCCAACCAATACGTTCTATTAGCCCTCAAGGACATGCCCAACCAATACGTTCTATTAGCCCTCAAGGTCATGCCCAACCAATACGTTCTATTAGCCCTCAAGGTCATGCCCAACCAACACATTCTATTAGCCCTCAAGGACATGCCCAACCAACACGTTCTATCAGTCCTAACGGTTTAATAAACTCTTCAAACATATATACTCCTGAGCAAAGGTATCCAAGACAAACATGTAACAGAATTTGTCCCCAAGAACAAGGTCGGTCAACATGGTCGATGAGCCCCCAAGAGCAAGCTCAATCAACACAACCTAATCAATCTTCAGACATTTTTCTTTGGAAGCCTGAAAACACATCTCAAAACATCTATTCTCAAGAGCAAGTAAATGCAACACAACTACCATGTCCACAGCGTTCATCAAGACTACCTATTTACCCATTTCAAGAACTACCAAGACAACCTTTTTCACATCAAAATATTCCTCAGCCACCTGCTTACCCCGATCATCAAAGGAGACAACTGACTTGTCCTAATCAAGAGCTTTCGTGGCAACATTGTCCACTGCCTAACTATCAACTTGATCAAGAGATTCTGATACAACCTCATTACTCTTTTCAAGAGCTGCCAGCACAACCCTGTCTACAGCCTAACCATCAACTTGATCAGGACATTCCTTCACAACCTGTTTACCCTGATCTAAATCGACATAGACAACTGTCTTATCCTGAACAAGTGCTATTGTTACAACCGTGTCCAGTGTCTTTATCTGGTTCCAGACCTCCATCAGCAAGGCAACCATCAAGGTTGCCATTAAGAGGACAACTGTCCAATCACAGATTAGGATCGGTGGGACCATCTTGTGAAGCTATGCAAACTTCCTCTGAGGGGCTTTTATCAGATACACACAGGAGTGAATCTGGACCATCAGTGAGATCCAATATTACTTTGCTTTCTGTGAGTATTTAATAAATGCAAAACTCGTTCGAATTCAGAGAAAATTAACCTAAACTCCATGAACCCATTAGCACAAAAAATTAGAGAAAACCCGAAAATTCATAAACAGAATAATCCTATAAAACCTATTGTAAATTTCACAAGTGCTCCAGCATATAAACTATGCAAATATATTTAAAAAAGAGGATGGCTAGTAATATTATTTAATATTAATATTTTTGGATAAAACTTGATATTTAGCTTCATGTGGTTGAGATCTATCCATTTATGCTTAAAAATCATAGTTTATGTGTTTATCATGGTAGCAAACCTGCATACTCTTTTCCCATATTAATCATATAGGGAATAGGCAAACTCCATATTTATGGACAGATGTTGATGAAAGTTGGTATAAATGGATAGATAAAAATTATTTATGGTTGAAATAACTACTTTCAGTGTTCCTCACAGCAGCTAACCTGCACACTTTCCCATGTTAATCTTTTGGAGAATAGGCAAATTGTAATAATTTTTATGTACAGATCTTTATAAAACTTGTCATATATTATTATTATATTATTGATTTGGAAATTCGCTAAGTACGCAGGTCTGCTGCGACGGGGGTATTTAAGAATATAGCTAATTTAAATTTATATAAAGTATGCATGATAAATAAACTTATTAACAACATGAAAAGGAAAATTAATGTCACTTCTACAAATTATACATAAAAAATTAATATATTTGTATGCCTTACAACACAGGGATGGCGAGCTGATGGTTTTCTGATTTTTGGTCAAGTTTTTCAGTTTCTGTAAATAAGGCTATAAGAAAACCCTTCAATAAGAGAAACATGAAAATCTGCTTCAAAACAAAAAACTAAGTAAACCGAAACAAGAACAGGAAACTGACGACTTTGAAAGGAGTGGAATTTATAAAATTACTTGTATGAATTCTACATCGGACAAACAGGAATAAATTTTAAATGCCGATACAAAGAGCACGTTCAAGCAGTTAAATCCAACAACTTAACAACCCAAAATGGGCAGAGTTTAAACTTCTTGGTCAATGCAGTATAACAATTCTGGCATCGTCTTACAAAATTTGGGCTGATCAAAATCTCTAATTAAAACACAGCTGCAAAGAGTTATTGGAGTAACAAGAAAATATAGTGCAACCTGAAAATTCCATTACTTTCCATCTGAAATTTTGAAGAATATAAAAAATGAATAAGATTATAAAATTATTAAAAGAATATAGAGAATCATGTTGGAATAGAATATACTGGGGTCAGTTGAACACTTACAAACTACACGAAAATTTATGTTGGTGGTGTATATAAAAAAATCACTCTAATAACCCTTTGAGGAGCACCACCGTTCTGGAACGTCAAATAATGCTGTGCTAAATAAGTAACTGTTTGAACTTACAATGTTTAAAAGGAGTAAGGAAATATATTTTTAACTTGCAAATGAAACTGGTTTGTCTAAAACCAATTTGATTTGTAAATGTTCAATAGTAAAAGTAAGTTTGTCTGTAGGTTCCAGAACGGAAGTACTCCTTTAGGGATTTTAACCCTTTATAATAATAAAATAAACCCCAGGAAAATTATAAAATTGATAACATATCCTATAATTTTTTAGGACAATAGTTTCTTTCAATTGAAAATAATCGTCAAATTATTTTTCCAGAGAGCAATAGAGTCTGAACACCATAGCCCTCCATTGGAAGAGGTTTTTAAGAGTGGAAAATGAAAATATTAAAGGTGTTAATGGTACTTGTAGCAGTTCCTCGTATCTTTAGATAGTTTATTTTGGAAGTATCGTATTCTTCATCAATCTACATAATTAAATAAAAGTACCTGGTAACAGGATAGAATAAGACATATATTATATGGTACAAGTTAATTAGCAAAATTAAAACACATTTAATACTCAATGAAAACATTTTGATTTAAATAAAACCAATTTAATACATCTTAATTAATATAGCATAAACACTGAACAAAAATGCGATGCCCCGGTAGGGGATCGACCTCAGAACCTTTGGCACATGGAACCTGAACGGTAGCACTGAGCTAGGGCGTCGGCCAAGTTAGAATTGTGGTTTAAGGGTTTTTAGGCAACCTCAATTAATTGTTTTAGCTGATCTTATACTGTATACAATTATCCATACAGTTGTTATTATTATCCTATGATCAACTGATTTTGTTAGAATAGGAATAAGGATTGAAAAGCAAAAGATAAATTGAATTTACACCAATTAATTGGTTTGTTACCCTGTCTTCAAGCAATAGAATGAATACGGTACGTTTTCTATCAAAACACAAAACATTTTGGAAATACTTTTCTCTGCTTTTATTTTGCACAGTTATTTTACTCTTTAGTTTTTACAAATTGTTTGGTAATTTGATAATTTTTCATTTATACACAAAATAAATATTTATGCATAACCTCTATTCAAATATAATCCATCAATCAATCAACAACTGTCTACGGTTATAAACAGATGTTTTGATTTGTATTGTTTACATTTGATTCTCCATAAGCCTAATGTTAATTTTTTAGATTTTAAACCTAATAATAAAAGAAAACTGGAATTTTCCTGTACATTAGACCTATCTAGAACTTATTTTCTACTCGGAAATTAGGTGTTTCCAAAATTTAAATAAATTCCTTAGAGCCGTTTTCAAGATCCGTTAGCAAAAAAAAAAAATATATATATATACACACAAACCTTGCTTGTATTATAGTATTGGATTATATTTTTGACTGTACATTGCTTGGAATTATTATTTTTTAGGTTAATTCAATGTTTTAGCGAATTTCCCATAGGAAAGAAGCTTAAAAATCATAGTTTATGTGTTTAAACCATATAACCATATAGGGAATAGGCAAACTCCTTTATTTATGGACAGAAGTTGGTACCTATAAATGTTAAGATAAAAATTATATATGGTAGAAATGCCTAATTTCAGTGTTCCTCACAGCAGCAAACCTGCACACTCTTTGCCATGTTAATCTTATGGAGAATAGGCAAATAATTCTCATGTTTATGGACAGATTTTTTTTAAACGTGTCATATTTTATTATTATATTATTGATTTGGAAATTCGCTGAGTATGCAGGTCTGCTGCGACGGGGGTATTATATCCCAGAAAATTAGAACCAGAAAAGGGTCTCTTATCAGTCTCAAATTCTGTCAGTCTGTCTTTATGTAACATTTTGTTATAATTATAAGTCAATCTTTGCTTCTAAACACTGAATCATACTGTATAATATAAAAAAAGACACTGTCACATTGAATTTTTGGGACGTCCACAGAGGTTCGAGAGCTTCGTTTCACTTTGCCTTGAAAGCGTTTGTTTATTTTCTACAGAAAAATAAAGATGCAAGTTGAACAAGCAAAAAAAATTAATGATAAAAAATGAAAGTGGAAAACTTATAATTTTTGGAGATCAGATAGTTAAATAGTTAAACACAGCTGTAAATGACAACTATCTCTTAGTTCTTAAGCCTTTCAAGAGTGACGATTATTGTTTAATTATTAACTTATTGACAAATTTCATTTTATGACTAAGACTTCTACACACATATCTTTTTTATCTTTACACACATATCAAATTGGATATAATATTTTAAATTTTAATTCCATATTTTACAACTGTACAACAATGTATAATAATACTATAATACTTACTATAATACTGTACAACAATGACAGATCAATCAATCATCTGAATGAATGATCAAGTAGCACATTATTTTTCAAAGGTTATAAATTATTATAAAAAGGTTATAATTTTCTTTTTCAGGTTCAAAAGTGTTAAGGGCCATAATGTTTGTCTTCGTCTTGCTGACTGTGTTTTTGTCGTTCATGAATGTGTAATTATTGTCTTAATAAAACATAAATTTATAAATTTTAGATTCTTATTTAGAACTGAATTCTACGCAATGATAAAGCTGGTAAAGTTTTCTATCGAAGATCCTCAATGTCACCTTTGTGTAATGACAATGTGTTTAGGTAAAGCAAACGTTGCACTTACCATTGATCTATTCCTATCAAACCCAAACTAGTTCACAAACAAGATTACACACAGCACGCTGGCGCGAGTAAAGTGAATTTCATAGAATTTATATTATTCCCACCTTAGTAATCGAATAGTACTGAATATGCAGGTTTGCTGCAATAAGGGTTGGTTTACATGGTGTATATAAAGGCTGTTAATTAAGGAAAAACGCATACCAAATTTTTTTAAATTATGTCGATGATTAAGCAAATTATAACTATTTATCTATTCTTCATAAGAATTAAATGGGTAACGAGTATCTAGGTTTGCTGCCGTAAGAAACATAAAATTTTGGGTTTTTGTGGATTTAATGATAAAACTTTACTAAGATGGACTTGCATATCAAATTATGAAAGAATATTGAAGTAGATAAGTGAGCTATTGATTTTTAGTTATTCTCCATAAGATTAACACTAGACAACAGACTGTGTTTACCATTTTGAAATTGACCTAGAATCATGATTCAAAATACTAAATTGTGTGTTTTTTGAGCTGAATCCAATGGTAAAATGAAAAATTATACATACAAAAATTGAAAAACCCCCTTTTGGGGGACAAACCCCCTAAGTGTAGGTGGTTTAGTCCGATTGCGTTGCCCAACGAACTCATCCAAAATATTACAGAAAGAAACAACACCACCGAATCTTAAAATAATCAGACGATAATTGCGGCCCTTATCATGTCGATACATATACATGCTTATATATATGTAACATTTCAAATACCCCCAAAAATGTGGTTAGGGGGTTATGGTCGAGTTATGAACTTCTATCACGATCCAGGGCTTAACTGTCACTATGCGAGTCATGTGAATAGATCACTTTTCCATAAGAAGTTCGCTAATAAACTTAATATATAAAAGAGGAAGTATGTATTATTTGAGTGTGTGTCACTTATAAACTCCAGAACCGCTCGAAAGATTGTAATGAAATTTTCAGGCATATATTCAGCATGATTCTACGATAGATTCTGACATTTGGTGCAAATCTGTCCAAAGGGCTCTGACCCAGAGGGCCATAAAATGGTGCAGTGTCAGGTTTTAAAAATTTAGTGTTTACAAAACTAAAGTCTGTGATTAAATAATTTGAAAGTTTCCATAAATTGTCATTTGCTCAAATGTAAACAGTTAGCAATATGCTTTACTATCCAATGCTATCTGAATCATCAAAATAAAAACAATAAAGTAAATATGTACTGTACAAAATAAGTTTTATTTACCACATTAATATTTTACAGTTTTTGGGGATTTATGTATTATGATGTAAAATCAAATGTTTATATATTGGCCACATAAAAAATAATTACAAAGTGTATAGGGCCTACCACTGAAAATTTTTTAGCTGTTGCATTTTTTTGTATTTTCCTTTTGGTATTTGGAATGAATAAAAGTTTCATATTGTGTACCTATTATTAAAAACTGTAATTTTTTCAAATAAACAACACAATGTAAACAAACAAAATAATGTACAACTTGTCAGTTATAGCATGACCGGTGAGATGCACTGTAATTAATAATTTATTTATTAATTAGTTACTGCTACAAGAAAAAAACTGTCGCAAAGCTGGCATCCGATTGAGCTGCGCCTGCCACACCCTTCCCCCACATATTATATGGTTGTTGAAAACTTAATGCCACATTATTTCTGTCAGTGATATACAGTTGATCAGGTTTTTTAAAAATTTTAAAAACAGGACTGAAAAACACATAATTTTACACATTGATGAAAAACGGAGAACATAAGAGGGCACACAGTGGACGAAGAGTCAAAGGACAACAAGGCTTCAATAGATCATGTCATGGATGCCACCAGGCAAGGATAGGAAACATAGGTGTTTGCTTTGCTGTAACCTGAGGTTGTTTTCATTTCAGTGTACTAATTCTGATGTGCACCTCTGTCACTCTTAACAAACTCGTCATATGGAATTAGAGTAACGCCGTATGGCTATTTAGCTAAATAGCTATTTAGAGGAACTGAAAACATTCCTTTTGACTTATCCATGATATAACCTATTTCCCACAGTGAAATAAATACAATTTATTTATAAGTGCTATTTTTTGTTGAAATTATCAGTATTAATGGAACAAAATTCAAATGATACAAAAATTACTTACCGGTACTTCACACTTTCTGTAGCTATAACAAACACATCCACATCTGTCGGTCTTTAGATTTGATTATTGAAATGGTGACCATACCACAAGGTAGGTATTTTAACCCAAGTACTTCCAATATATGATTAAGTATTAAAAGTTATAGTTGAATTTCTCATTTGACACTGAATCCTTGTCCTTGTTTAACAGCTTTAAAATGTTTGATTCCTTTCAGTGTAATAAAAACAAATCCTTTATTTTTAATTTATAGAACTTTTTAGTTGTATGTTTCTTGACAATTATTTGCTGGATTTAAATAGATATTTGGGTGACTGTGTTATAATTTGGTTTTATTCTTTAACTCTGTATAGAAAAGGTTACAGTGCAATTGCAACCTCATGTGCACTATATTATTTTCATATGGAAGTATAAATACTTAAAAACCTCGTTTTATTAAACTTAGCATTGAACATGTTGACTGATGGAATTTACTAAAAAGATGTACAGTGAACTCCCAATTATCTTCAGGAATGAGTGGCATGGCCATCGCGGATAACCTACAAAAGTACTGAAAAAACAGGTAACATGAGAGAAAACAGAAATTTTTACTGTAAAAACCAAGTTATTTACAGTGGTAACAACTAAACAGAAAATAAAGCTGAATGTTTCAGTGAAATTCAATTTTACTTAACAGCTAAATTTATTTGTTTTCTATTTTATAAATCATTTCCAGTTTTTGCGCAAATTGTCAACATAACCATCCTCAATTTTCCAGACATTTTAAATTGGCCAAAAACCCACACCGGGTAACAAAAGCACTAAACGCTAATACAATAGACAAAACAAACATCAACCCGGTCGGCAATCACTCTCAGTAGCCTGGATCTGGTGTTATGAGTAGTGAAAATAAAGCAGCGATGTAAAGTATTATTGGATGTTAGATAGATCGCCAGACTACTGCGTTCATTCAGAGTAAGTTTGTGGGCGTTTTATATTCAAAAACTTGACTGTACACATTTCTCTCTTTTTGTGTCATGCACGGATAAATGGCCTTGATTATCCGCCCTAAAGATAATCAATACTTAACTGTATGGTGACAAAAATGAAATAGGCCTCTATAATCCCATACTTTTCTGAGAGTGATGCATCTGGGTGCACGTACGGAGTGGTATATAAAAAACAAATAATTGATAGACATTTTTATTTTTTGTAAATATCTCAGTTTGGTTTAGTAAGTGACAAACAAAACATAAGGTTCCACCTGAAACATAATGAAAATACATGAGCAAAAAATAAATTGTTTGAATCATATTCAGCATTACATTATTTACCAGCCGAAATAAGTTGTATTTGACATTTTTATTACACCAGCAGGTGAAACATGCCTATCAATGGTGAGCAATTGCAATTGGCTAGGCAATCCTTAGCCAAACATTTGGCTAAGAGATGTGTATGGGTCAATCACAAGAATAAGAAATACTGAAATATTACACAATCAAAACCACTGTGGACGGGTCTCTTTCATACTGTCAAATTTCATTGTGTCCACTTATAGAGTCAACGTATAGGTAATGTTTCGGAACAGAATGTAATTATGGACAAAATGAATTCGAAATACAATTTTAAAATAAGTTTTAAAAAGGAGGATGTTTCATAGTGTCCAACGTCAATTGTGTCCAATGCTGTTAAACAGAGAAATAAATAAACTCTGCTGTTTCAATGTGTCCAACTTAATTGTGTCCAAAAGTGCTGTTTTGCGTCAGAGAAATTGAAGGAATTAAATAATACTGCGGTTGATTCTTCAAGTAGCAGGTGTTCAGAATTGTTTACTTATAAACTTACTATACAACTAACACATTTTATTTACTCAATTAAAATATTTACCATGCTCATTCATACAATTTCTTTCTAATGTAATTAAAAACTGAATACATATAATGTAAAGGGAGAAAGTAGAAAATAAATAAAATTATAGCTATTGCAAATGTACAGACGAACCTCTTAATTTGTAATAGTAATCAAGTTGTAATTTGTATGTTTGTAATTTTGTTTAACCCTAGAAATGGCAAAGTCGTAATTTACGACGCATTTACATATTCAATAAGAATTGGCAGGTGGAGGCATCTGTCGTCAGTTTTGTGGAATTGTTAGACACTATCGCCTACGCGACCGTGTTTCCCTCTGGGGGCCAACAACCGAAACTGCTCTTGTAGTACACGAGCCTGCCACCGGGCAGGTTTATAACCAAGTAAGCGCTTTCTTTTCCTAGGCACTGGATGGCCGAGGTGGCTAACGCGCTACGCTGACGAGCGTAACGTTCTAGCCATTCGGAAGTGCTAGGGTTCGAATCCCGACCATGAGCAATCCCAATTTGGCTTGCAAATGTGCGGTATAGCGGAGTGGAGGGCCCACCTTAAATAAACGGTGACCGGCTTGGGTGGAAGTTGACGGCATTTGTAGGCTTAATTGGGATTGCAGTGGACACCTGTTTTGCTTTTGTGGTTAGTGGTTATAAGGGGGGGGCATGTTTTAAGCTTTTTTGTTTAAACTTTGATATTTCAAGAAGATATTAGTAATTATTTTTATGTTACAGTTAAGAGTAAAAAGCTTATCACTTCTAGGGTTAAACTGTAATCTGTAATTTGTATACAGGTTTGTTTGAATTTAATTATATTAAACTAACAGTTAAATAGTTAAATAAATTCATTTTTAATGGGATCGGTACCGCATGTAATCAAGTATTATTTATATCCATTTATATCATGTTTCATCAACATCTGTCCACAAATAAAGAAGTTTACCTAAACTCTATATGAATAACATGGGAAAAGAGTATGCAGGTTAGCTGCCATGATAAACACATAAACTATGATTTTTAAGCATAAATGGATGGATCTCAACCACATGATAAATAGCTAAATATCAAGTTTCATCCAAAAATATTAGATAATAAGTGAAACATTGATTTTTCCTTATCCTCCATAAGATTAACATTGGAGCCTCAAAATTCAACGTACTGTGTTTAGATTTTTTAATATCTCGGTAACCGTTGAAGATAGAGAAAGACTTCAGGGAACTAAATTGTGTAGTTTTTTAAGGTGATTCCAATAGTGAAAGATAAAATTTGAAATTTTTAAAAATTACATGGAAAAAACGCAAAAACCCCAATTTTTGAGTAAAAAACCCCCTCAAACTACCCGTTCTGATTGACCGATTGATTGATATGTCTGGTTTTTCAAATTCGTCCGGGCAAATGTAGAAATACACGTCTCTACCAAATTTGGTCTTGATCGGACCATTGTTACGAGAGTTATCGTGTTCACAGACACATATATGTATACACACACACATATATATATATATCAATTTTAACGACTGTTGTTTTTGGTCTCTAGGCACCTAAAGAAGAAAAAACAACATGGTCCCGGGCTTAAGTCTTATCATGAGACCTACGGTAATAGCTTCTTCCCTATGGGAAATTCGCTAAAAAATGATGCCTTATCCTCCATAGGATTAACATTGGAGCCCCAAAATACAACGTACTGTGTTTAGATTTTTTAATATCTCGATAAACGTTGGAGATAGAGGAAGACTTTACAGAACTAAATTGTGTAGTTTTTTAAGCTACTTCTAATGGCCGAAGATAAATTAAAACTTATTAAATTTTATATGAAAAACGCCAAAAACCCAACTTTTGAGTAGAAAACCCCCAAAATTACCCATTATGATTGACCGATATGTCTGGTTTATGAACTCTGAATGAGGTTGTAATCCAGACATATCGGTCAATGGAAATGGGTAGGTTGGGGGGTTTTCTACTCAAAAATTGGGTTTTTAGCTTTTTATATATGTAGTCTAAAATTTTTTAAATTTTATCTTTCACCTTTAGAATCAGCTGAAAAACTACACTAATAAGTTCTCTAAAGTTTTGCTCTAACGGTTACCGAGATCAGGGGCGGCACCAAGGGAGGGGCAATTGTCCCTCCCGAGACACTAGTGATTATTTTTTTAATGATATTATTTCAAAAATAAACATTTTCAGAACTCAAAAACAATTAATTACAAAAACTTATGTGAAAATAATGTTTAAAACAGTTTAAATATCCTCTATATGTATTCAGCGTTATTTCAAGCATTATACATAATATTAATTGTATATCATTTTTATTATCTAATAAAAAAAAAGTATTCACGTTCGTAGTACCTTCATAGCATGTGGTTTTTATTACCTCATAACCTTATATTTAAAGTAAGTTTTAATGGTTTGTAAAATAAAGTAATGATATTCTCGTTTTCTCTTTAATTTTCCTTCAACATTGCATGATTTTCTAAAATCATACTATAATTCATTATAACTGGAAAATTGTATACAGTACCTTTATGCAAATTTTTTTTGGGGCGAGTACCCTAAACGCCACCCCCTTATGCCCCCTCCGAGAATAGGTACTGGAGCTGCCCCTGACCGATCAAAAAAGTATCAATACAGTACATTGTATTTTGGGACTTCAATGTTAATCTTATGGAGAACTATCCAAAGTACCCGTTCTTTGAACGGGTTAAAAAGGCTGAAAGGTGTAGGCTCTACTGATACATTTAAGTTATTGTTAATTAATTCTTCATTGTTTACAAAAGGACAAAACACGAGTGTCTACAATATTTCAAAGTAACATCTGTCAAATATTGGGAGAGGATAAGGATTAATGTAATAGAGACAGTCATCGGAAAAAAATTAAAATCTACCATTCCCCTATTTCAAATAATTCACTTATTTCGATCCAGTAGTTTATCTGAAAAATCAACTTTATTTATTCTTCTACCCGAACTGTCAAAATATAGTGCAAACGGATGTTGTCATTAGAAAATGTAAACATTGAAACCTAGGACGGTCACGGCAGCTCTTTCTTCTTCTTCTTCCCGAACTGTCAAATTTTAGTGTTCACAGCTGTTGACATTCAAGTAATTTTATGTTTTCATTCTTTGAAAATGTAAACATTGAAATTTAGGACGTTCATGGGGCGTAGCCCGAGGGGATTTTAAGGGAACTAATATGCCTATGTATTGCATGAGTTTAAGATCTACCTTTCTGTAAAATTTCAAACCGGTCGGTTCAGTATTTTTCGCATTTACTTGCCACAACAAACCCACAAACAAACATACAGAAACCACCTCTTCTTTATAATATTATAGGTAGATAAGGAAAAATTAATATTTCACTTATTAATCTATATTTTTGGACAAAACTTGATATTTAGCTTCATGCGGTTTAGGTCCATCCATTTATGCTTAAAAATCATAGTTTATGTATTTATCATGGCAGCTAACCTGTATACTCTTTTCCCATGTTAATCATATAGAGAATAGGCAAACTTCTTTATTTATAGACAAATGTTGAAGAAACTTGGTATACATGGTCAAAATAAAAAATTTTTATTCTAGAAATGCCTACTTTCAGTGTTCCTCACAGCAGCAAATCTGCATACTCTTTCCCATGATAATCTTATGGAGAATAGAGAAACTCCCTTATTTATTACGGATATTGATCAAACCTGTTATGTATTGATTTGGAAATTTCCTGAGTAAAATAATTGTGTTATGGTAATGTGCTAATGACAATTTAAAATGACAAACCAGCTTACCTGCATGAAAAGGAGGCCAGTATGACGGTTTCCAAGTTCAAGACAAGGAGGCCTAAAAATTGTAGAAATTATTTTAGTTTATTATACAATTATCAAATATCAATGATTTAACCACAAACTAGTGGCAAACAATCTTGCTCACTAAGCTTCATTGAATATAAGTTAGTTAAAATGTGTATTACGATAATCAGTATTATATACTGATTATCATTTTTGGTTATAAAGTTGATTCTTAATATTGATTCTCAACACTACCTTTGAAATTGATATCAATATTATTTTATATATACATAATAATAATAATCTTATATATTTAATACTCTAGGCCTATTTTTGTGATAATTGTTTTAGAAACATACAATGTGTTATATTAATGTAGTTTTGCCATCAATTAAAAAAATTTCAAATGTCACCACATGGAAAATAATGGGTAAAAGTCGCGGTTTCCCAAAAACAATGGAGGTAAACAAATCGAGAAATATGTTTATTTAAGGAAGTTATTAAATAAAACAAATATCTGACAGTTAAACATGCTCTTTTCTTTTTTCGTTTAATGAAGACATCATTACATTAAAACACCAGTTTTTATTTGCATAAAACAAAAACATAGCCAAAATGAAAATCTGTTGGAAAAATCTAAACTTAGTTTCTAAACATAAATAACCAACTAGTATTAATTTATTCGTCTTGAATACCAGTAGAAACATTACAATTTTACATTGTAAATTAATAGTTATTACGAAATGTCCCAACATAGGCAAAGCCTGTGTGTGGGGGCAGATCCCTAGAAACTATTGCTCGCTTATCTTTTGAGTTATATATATATATATATATATCTGTGTGTGTGTGTGTGTGTGTGTATTTTGGTGTTGACATAGCTTTAGTTTAAATTTAAATTCAAATTGTAGAGATTGTATCAGTCTATCAATAGCATATCTGTCATTAAAGGTATACTTAATTTATGTTTTATTGGTGTTTTTTTTCAAAATTGTTAAAAATATTATTTATTATGGCCAAGACAGTCTAGAACTGAGCTGGTCTGGTAGGATTTGGAATAATGGGACATTAATGTATAGGCCTCTATCTATTTTCTTACACTCAATGTAAGAATGTAGCTGGATAAGTAAATAATAAAACATAAAACATATATTCAGATCATGTGATCTGAATGGCGATTTTTTTAGCTTGGATTGGATAGTTAGTGTATACATTGGATGATTTCTTAATATGGATAAGAGATCAAATAGGAAATCATGTATAATATTTAATTATCTCTAAAAGCTATCCTTCAGTCACTATCTGCCGTAATATCCTTTTCACCCATATAAATTTTTTTTGGATATCGAGTGAAAAGATTCTCCAATGAACAAATTAATTGTATGCTACTTCTGCTGGTTGTATTTCTTCACTATACACTTTCAAAAATTATGTGTACCTATTTTCAAATTCGAATTTTTGATTGATAAAATAAAAATAATTTTTTTCTGATCTAACATCGCCTTAAGCATAGTCATAGAATAAGATAACAATATTCATTTGTGTTATGGCCAGCAATTCCAAAATAATTTACTACTCCATGGCAATAAAGTTTTATTTTTTATGTCCGAGAAAATTACTAGTATAAGTATAAAATTCTCAAAACGTAATATAATATACAATTTGAGTTAAGAGCATATGGAACTCGGAATATATGGCATATGGAAATCAGGTCATCACTTTTTTCTCCTTCCCAGGAACTGTTATTTTGTGTAAAATTTAAGTGTTCTAGGAAAAATTCAAATACTACAAATATGATTAAAATTACTCACTTCACCCTTTATGTAGCTGTCCATCTGATTCTTTTTATTGATAATATCAACGTATGCTTCATCTTCCATGAGATCAAACATTGATACAATGGTCTCCACATTCTTTGTCCTCACACACTAAAAATCATAAAATTAATTTAAATACCACTTTTTATTTATGACAACACTAATTACTTACTTACTCTTACTCCCTTGGCCATTTGTACCCCAAGTGGTACTTGGCCTCACCATCCCACTGCCTCCACATTTTCCTGTCTCTTGCAGTGTCTTCATCCACTTCCATCCTGGCCACGTTTTTTTTTACTTCATCCTTCCAAATTTTCTTTGGCCTCCCTCATGGTCTTATCCCCATCGCATTCCCACACTTGTTTCATTGTGTTTCCTTCTCCTCTTCTAATGATGTGGCCCATTCATCTAAGTCTCCTGCTCTTAACCTCAGCTACTTGTCAAGTCTAAGCCAGGTTCCTTGTAAAGCTCCCTTAGTTTGCAATTATGTTTAATCCTTCAAATCAAATGTCCCCTTCTTTAGTGGGCCCAAAGTTTTTGTACACGAATTTGTTTTCTTTTGAGACAATACTCTTGTTGATAACAATTTGTTTAGAGCAAGCAAACTTCTACCAGCCAAGTTTATTCTGTTCTTTATTTCTATGTGGGCTGACAAAATCTCCTAAAACTTTATAGATATCAACCTGTATATATTGTTGTTCTATTTCTGCTCTTTTCTCCTCATTCTCTTGACATATAATATTATTATTACATTATTTATTTGTACATTCGCTGAGTATGCAGGTCTGCTGCGACAGGGGTATTTTTATTTTCCTTTACAATTCTCAAATTTAAAACACCTTAAAATAGGAAGTTTTCAGTAGGTAATATGCATAATAATATTACAATGAAACTTAAGTTAAATAAAATTATTTTCATTTAGAACAATAAAATAAATTAAAACAATACTTACAGAGTATGGTTGACATGATGAAGAAATTGTGGCACACTGATTAGAGTCCTAAAAAAATCAGATTGATGAGTACACATTAGGAATACAGCTACAGCCCTTACAGCTACAAATAAAAATAACGAAAAATAAAATCTACATAAGTACATGCTCTTAAAAATATAAAATTGCTTAATTTGGGGAGTATACATAAATAAACGTTATACAGTATAAAAATAAGTAATCCATTAGTGCAAAACATAACATAAACATAAGGCCCATCCAACTTAATCTAAGACATCATTCATTTCACGTGCCATGTATTCATCAGTGGAATAAAATGCCTTGTGCTTCAACCAGGATTCAATTACAGATTTAAATCTACTGAAAGGTAATTTTTAATACTAGAAAGTAGCTTATTAAGTAATTTAATTTGTTGAAATCCATGGCTATGTCTTAGGTTTGGAAGAACAAGATTTTGTTTGAACCTAGTACGACTGTGGTGTACGATTGGTGTACTTTGAACCTAGCATCCTCATACCAGTTTTCAAACATCTCTTCGAAATCCAGGTCCAAAACACACACAAGACAATGGGCCGGGTCGTGAATCTATTGCATACCGTTCTGGGTCTGGTCTCACAGACTCCTGACGACAAACAAATCTATAAATATTACAACCGAAAGAGAAGTGACAATAGGGATCGGTTTCGGTGGTGGAGAGGGACACCTACCTGGCATGGCTGGTGTCATCGTCTTTTGAAACCCTTAAATTCAAATAAATAAATAACACAGGCGGACTGTGAGACCGCACCAAGGACATTAAGGGTTAAAGATCCCCATGTTCCAAGGGAGGCTCCCTACAGTAATAGGAAGCAACCTCAAATCCACAAGACACAAAGAGAGCAATTTCCTCCTCATGCAAAAAATGTTCACTCAGACAGACTATGTTAGTTTCATCATCTTTTAAAATCGTTTCTAACTGGCCCAGTTTTCTTCTAAGTGATGTAGTGTTCAATATTAAAAATCTTAAGCTAGGTTTAAATTATACTTCTAGTGAGCATGAAACAGAAATAGAAAGTGTGATTTGTGATTCTACTCCAGCATTATGTAATAAATTATAAATTGTATGGATAGATTGACTACCTAAAGCAAAATTACATTCTCTGCCATTTCGGTTCGGTTCAAGGGATCACAAAAACATTAGAATTGGTTTGTACAGTATGTTGTGAAAATACCTCACTATAGCTCTGTGCAATGAGCTGACTGACACACACTTGAGGCTCACTGACTAACTGGCAATTACAATTTTATTATTGTACATTAAGATTACATAGAAACAATTGTGGATGAAAGTTTTTTTATTATTTATTTCATCTGTTATTAAAATGTTACTCACAGAGGGCACTTGACATTGTGAAGATGTAGAGGCATACTGGCAAGGGTCCTGCAACAATAAGGATATATATGCAGAGAAATAATTTCACTATCTAGATTAATATGGTATATGTATATAATATATTGATGTAATAAACTGTGCCTAAGATAAGTATTACAAATGATGAACGGAGGAATGCGGGGAAGTAACTTTTTTACTGAAGAAGTTCAGCCAAATCATATTCCCAAATACATAACTTAATTCCTATAATTGAATTTTAAAAGCGTCATCCATGCATGAGATAAGTGAGTATCAGTTTTTAATGTAATGACG
The DNA here is from genome assembly GCA_023375725.1 of Nephotettix cincticeps. Taxonomy (NCBI): domain Eukaryota; kingdom Metazoa; phylum Arthropoda; class Insecta; order Hemiptera; family Cicadellidae; genus Nephotettix; species Nephotettix cincticeps. The sequence continues at coordinate 28,134,460 of CM041790.1, read as the reverse complement.
TTTATAATTAATATCATTTAAAAAATTATTTTTAATATCCTAATTTTAAGTACCCACTTTTAACCCATTCCTGTCGGACAGACCGGACGACGCCTGAGGCCCTCTGGTCTGAACTAAAATCGAGCCTTGTTCACTACAACTGCATGTTGTATATATGAATTATATGTTTTGATTTCTTTACCCTGTTACTTATACCCTTTAACTGCGTATACAATCACATTTAGCAAAAAAAATTGTTATTGTACTTTTTCACCAGTCCCAAGCGTTAGGCTTAGAAACAAGTAAGTAGGTACTGTTGTTTCATCAAGACTTATTTTGTTTTCAAATGATTCCTTTATTTCACTTGGCACATCTACTTCTAGTCACATGCAGTAATAAATAGTTGATAAATGATAAACCTTTAAAAAATAATCATTATTACTGTATTCTCATTAATAAATACAATCGCTGAACGAATCCTGTAAACGAAAAAATAATTTACTGTCAATACGGAAAATTGGACACTATAAATACGATGATTTAAAAGAGGACACAAACACTATCTATCTGATGAGAAATGAACAAGCACACCTAATGGTGGAAAAAAGAACTGCATCGAAATATAAGCAGGCAACACACATTGTTTGCTCATAACTCATAACCTCACAGTGCACGTCCTTAGTCATCTGTCTAGCGAAATATGCGAACGTGCAATGTGAGTCCTTAGACGGGAATGGGTCAGTAAAATTGAGTAAAAAGGAGCTCTTGTGTTCCACGAGGCCACGTAAGCGGATGGAGGTTAATCAAGAATAGTTAAGTTTGTACATTATTAAGTAATTTGTAAAAATTACACTAGATATCGTAAAATAAATTTTAATTAAAATCATGATAATAATACAACGTGTAGAGTTAGTAGTAAAGGGTACTTTCATGATTTTAGTTGACCATATAGATAGGAAATTTATGGATTAACAAATTTAATTATTATTCACTATCTGTCATTTACATACACTTACTGATGTCGGTTGACATGGTAAAGTAACTGACGTAGAGGGGTACTGACAAGGATCCTGAAACAATAAGATTGTTGAAGCAGAGAAATAACTACACTACCTAGTTTAGTGTAGGCTATCATATATAATACTACCGGTACCAAGATACTTACTCTGTACAGGTTGTAAGACTCAGTGTTAAGATGACCCTGACAGAATAAGTAACTGAAATCTCAAACAAAGAATAAATAAATTCTCAGCTTGATTATTTTGCATAACGATAAATAAGGCATAGATCTAATTGTAGTTATAGAGACCTAATCTGTCCATGTGTGTGTTAAATAATACATAAATAAGTATTAATGAGAAAATAAGTAAATAAATGTGTTAAGATTTTTGGTTTTGTTAATTTTTGTAACACTTTGTAAAATTGTAAAAATTATGTTTTGTTAATTTACTTTTAACTCTCGATACATATTATATACAAACTTAGCCCACTCGTTTTCATTAATCCGTATGATGTATTAACCATTTTATACATCATTAAGCAACTTGGAAAAATTACAATATATTTAATAATACCTCCGTCGCATCAGAAATGCGTACTCAGAGAATTTCCGAATAAATAATGTATTAATAATATTATATGTCAAGTTTCAAAGTAGGAATTTCTAGCAAAAAAAAATTATTTTGACAAATTATACAAAGTTTCATCAACATCTGTCCATAAATAAAGGAGTTTACCTATTCCTTATATGATTAATATGGGAAAAGATTATGCAGGTCAGCTGCCATGATAAATACATAAACTATGATTTTCAAGTATAAATGGATGAATCTCAACCACATGAAGCTAAATATCAAGTTTTATCCAAAAATATTGATTGATAAGTGAAATATTAATTTTTCCTTATCCTCCATAAGATGAACATTGGAGCCCCAAAATACAACGTACTGTGTTTAGATTTTTTAATATCTCGGTAACTGTTGGAGGTAGAGAAAAACTTAAAGGAACTAAATTGTGTAGTTTTTTATGCTGAGTTTAATGGTGTAACTTAAAAACCTTTTAAATTACACATGAAAAAACGCAAAAACCCCAATTTTTGAGTAAAAAACCCCCCCAAACTACCCGTTCCGATTGATTGATATGTCTGGTTTACAAATTCGTCCGGGCAAACGTAGAAATACACGTCTCTACCAAATTTGGTCTTGATCGGACCATTTTTACGAGATTTATCGTGTTCACAGACACACATACACACACACACACACACACATATATATATATATACACATACAAAACAGAGAAAGATTCAGGAACTTAATCAGGAAGACAAAATTAAAAGAACAAAAACAGACTGGGAAAAAATGGACGAAACAAAGGAAAGAAGAACACAGCACAGTAATGAAACAAATATGGCAAAGAAAGAAAGAACAAAGAAAACCGTAAAAAAGCTTCTAAAACTAAACAGTGATAGAAATGGAATGAAGAACAGAAGCAAAAACACAAAGAAATAATGAAGAGGTTTTGGGAAGAACGGAAAAGAATGCAAAATCATGAGAAAATTTAAGTCAAACACTGTCCTAGTGGCAACAATGAAGATAATAATAATAATAATCTGTATATATAAAACTCAAAGCCCTCACTCACTCACTCATCACTAATTCTCCCACTTCCCAATAACCTAGGAGGCTAAAATTTGGTATACTGGTTCTTTAGGCCTAAAATAGGAAAGTCTAATAGTTTTTGTGACGATTTTCCGACAAATATCTACCCTATACATCTTCAAAGTTCCCATGTTAATCTTATGGAGAAATAATTTTGTTTTGGATTCCAACATATGTATCTTACCTTTTAAGCTATAAACAGCAGCTGTTTTATTTGAACCAAGCAAGCCAAAGAAGCAAGCATAAAATATTAAGTACTTAATGGTATCTAATTACTGTACAAATATTCTCAGAGGGAATTTTTGTGATTATGCTTTATGATTAAAAACCAAATGTTTATTATTATCGGTACGAAGTTCGCCGGGTCAGCTAGTATATATATATAACATTTTTATGGACTATTGTTTTTGGTCTTTGGGCACCTAAAGAAGAAAAAATAACATGGTCCTAGCTTAACTCTTGCCATGAGACCTATGGTAATAGCTTCGTCCCTATAGGAAATTTGCTAAAATTAATTCAAAATGAAATAATCAATCACTATACAGAGGCAACAACGGTATGGTTTGTTATCAATAGATTTCTATGACATACTTACAGAGGATGGGGGACATGGTGTAGAAACTGACGTAGAAGCATACTGACAAGGGTCCTGAAACAGTTGAATTGTGGATGTAGGAAATGAATTTCATCATCTAAATTATTACACTATACGGTAAAAACTCGATTAACCATCACTTTCTGTTATCCATTACTATTGATAATTTGTAGCCCTGATAATGTGGTATCAACTCCAAAACATGTAGGATAAAAAAAGAATACCTAAAGTGTGTAACCTTGTTTTATTTTATCAACCCTTGACGTCCTGGATGAACTTTGCGTTACTTTCAGCTCTGGGTGCGATCTCACAGACCGCTTTTTTGAAAAAAAAACATGTAAAATTATTTTTTGCTGGAAATAATTTTATCATTCTAATAAATTATTTGAAATGTTAACTATGTGAATAATGTTAAATTAAGTTTATTAAGTACAAATAATAGACATGGCGAAATCCGATGAAAAATGTAATAATTTTCTAAAACCATAAGAAAGTAATGATAAGTATGACAAAATGTTTAGTTATTGGTATTTTTCCATTCCATAGGATATGATGAATATAAAAAAAATACTTATAAAAAAACCTATTATCATTAAAATTGAGACAGTTGTTTTAGAGCTAATTTTAGCTTATACCCTAGATCTACATTTATTTCAAACTTTTGTTGTACACTCGAGGCAAACATGTTTATTTACATCAACAGCAAGTGTAGGCAGTTTTTCTTGTCTTCTTCGTATCACATGTGTAGTATGTCTTTCTTTTATTCAGTCTAGCACCAACAGTATCGGATTTAGGTTCCAGTACTCGACGAATGCAAGCTCGAAAGTTCATACATGAGCCTCGTGTTCTGCAAACGTCGCTACAATTGTGGTTTCATCATCTAAGTAAATCCAATTCACTTGAAAAAGCATCCTCGTACCAGTTTTCAAACATCTCTTCGAAATCCGAGTCCAAAACACACACACAAGACAATGGGCCGGGTCGTGAATCTATCACGTACCATCCTGGGTCCGGTCGTCTCACAGACTGATGACGACAAACAAATCTAAAATATTACAACCGAAAGACAAATGACAATAGGTTTAGGTTTCGGTGTTGGGAAGGGTCAACTACCTGGCATGGCTGGCATCATCGTCTTTTGAAACCTTAAATTCAAATAAATAAATAACTAAAAAAAATATAAATATAAATAAACAAATATAATAAATAAATAAGTTATTTGATACAGAGGCTGAAATGGGATGGTTTGCAATCAATAGATTTCTATTGATTTCCTTATACTTACAGAGATAATATGAATTATGAACATTGAATAGAAGTGGAAATTATCCATGGTCTGAATAGTGAAAGTATTTTTATAATTTTAGGTGAGGTTAAAAAAATATGATATTTAATAAACATCAGTTATAAAAAAATTAATTAATCGATCATTGTCGGCTATTAACTTATGCTTACAGAGGTTGGTGGACATGGTGCAGTAGCTGACGTAGAGGAATACTGGCAGGGGTCCTGAAACAATCAGGTTGTTGATGAAGATAAATAATTTCACTATCTAATTTTAATACTGTTTAAATATACGGTATTAGTGGACTCACACATACTTTCTCCCTTAAGTAAATTTAAAAAAGAAAATCCGTAATAAAACTATCATATTCTTAAAAGTTTATCTAAATATCATTTGATGATTTATTGTTTCAAAAATAATCATCCCATTTCTGAAAATAAAAACAAGAGAGACAAAGTTAAATAAATTGTTTGAATTGTATGAGGCCTCCTTCCCCCCTGGTCATCATCATCATTCGAAGGGGCGGATTTCCCAAGGCGCTTCAGCCGTTGCAGCTTTTTGCGCACCCCTAAAAATTCTCTTTCCTGGAGAATCAGGAATCTTCTAGATGAAGAGACCTGTAAAACTGCAGCATCCTGTCAACGAGCTCGTCAGGAGGCAGAAAACTACCCCTTACCAAGTTGCCCAGAGTGGAGGACCTTACCTCCACCAGCTCTGTGCAATCAAAGAGTAGATGATCTGCAGTTTCCTCCTGCAGATAACATTTCCTACACAGGGGGTCGCCGTTGAAGACCCCCATACGTAGTTGGTGCTTCCTCAGATTACCGTGACCAGTGACGATACCTGTGACAAGTTTGGCATCCTTCCTGCCAAGTTTCAGGAACCTCTTTGCAACTTGAGAAGGAGAACGAAGATTAAGCTTACTAACTCTATGCAGGGAAAGTTCAGCCCATCTTTTCTTATGACAATCCCTAGCCCAGGAATTGATAGTCTGAAAAACCGCAGCGCGGGAAACACCACAGAAGGGTTGAGGACCACAAAGGGGGGATGATGCAGCCCTATTGGCCAGCCCGTCTGCCACTTCGTTACCATCCACCCCTGAGTGCCCTGGAACCCAACAAAGGGTGACTTCATTGTGTCTGCTAACACAGGACATAAGCTTAAAACAGTCCCACACAACCCTAGAGTTGAACTCTACCGAGTCCAAAGCTCTAAGAGCCGCCTGACTGTCAGAGAAAATATTGATAGAAAGGCCCTCATGACCCAGCATCAAGATGTCTCTGGCACATTCCATAATGGCAGTGATCTCGGCCTGGAAAACAGTGGGGAAGGTCCCCATGGAAATACCTGACCGTACGTTGCCCTGCACCCCGTAGATGCCTGCTCCTGTGCCCCGACTGCTCTTGGACCCATCAGTGTACCACTCCTGATCACAGGGTGGTAGTGGGCAGGCTCCATCCTTCCATTCGTCCCGTTGCGGAAAAAGAACTCGGAAAGACCTGCCAAAAGAAAAAGTTCTCGGAAGATAATCAGAGGGCATACCTAAAATGTCGCTCTGAACTATCCCCGAAATTCTGGTATGACCACGTAATTCACCTGGCCTATTCCAGAGGCCTTCTCCACAGAGGCGGTATGCACCCATTCTGGCAGTCATCCTGATGTGAATGTCTATGGGCAAAAGATCAAGCAAACAGTCAAGAGTGGCCCCAGGAGCGCTGCTGATCGCCCCTGTGATCATGAGACATGCCAGCCGCTGAACGGCTGCCAGCCTTTTCACAGCAACACCTGAGTCCATCTTGGTCCACCAAACCAGAGACGCATACGTCATAGTTGGTCTAACTACTGAAACATAGAGCCAATACATTAGCCCCGGTTTCAGTCCCCATGCTGCGCCGACCATACGCCTGCATGCAAACAGAGACCACTTACCCCGGTCAATAACCCGTTGTAAGTGAGATTCCCAGCAAAGCGTCCGATCCAGAATGATCCCAAGATACTTCACCTGGTTTTGCAGGTTGATCAAACTCCCCTGCAGTTTGAGCGGGCCAACCCCGGTCAGCTTTTTCCTCTTGGTAAATGGTACAGCAACCACTTTAGAGGGATTCACAGATAGACCGACCTCATTGCACCAACCATCCACAAGCCTTAGTGCAGAGTTCATGAGGTCAGTAACTGTATTGTTAAACTTACCTATCACAAGGATGGCAATATCGTCAGCGTATCCTTGAGCAAAGACACCACTGTCATTGAACCTTCTAATAAGGCTGTCAACCACCAGGTTCCATAAAAGGGGTGAGAGAACGCCTCCCTGTGGACAGCCCCTTGTTGACCTGGCTACTACCTCTACTCCCTGTAGAGAAAGTTTCACATACCTATTGCGTAGCAATGCCTCAATCCATCGGCAGATGACATCGCTGAATCCTCTAGATCTAGCGGCGTTCAACATGGCATCCAAGGCCGTGTTGTCAAAGGCTCCCTGAATGTCCAGGAACGCTCCAAGTGCCACCTCTTTATGGTCAATAGCTCCTTCAATTCTGCACACCAACTGGTGCAGGGCCGACTCGCAAGACCTACCCTGAATGTAGGCATGCTGGTTTGGGTGTAAAGGGGCAGACTTCAGCGAAGAGTCCCAGATATACCTTACCACCAACTTCTCCAGAGTCTTCAACAAGAAAGAAGACAATGAAATCGGCCGAAAGGATTTCGGGTCCGTATAACTATTCTTACCCGGTTTTGGGATAAACGCTATCCTGGAAGTCCTCCATGCAGCAGGAACATGTCCCAGGGCCAAGCTTGCTCTAAAAAATACTACAAAGGGCCGGGAGAATGATCTCTATGCCCTGTTGTAGAAAAACCGGCCGGACTCCATCCGGACCCGGTGACTTGAAAGGACTTAGAGAGCCTATAGCCCACCTTATCCTGCTGTAGGTGATGATCCTGCTGGCGGCACCCCACCTGGTTGCACAGGCCCTCCGCGACGCAGACTCACCTAATTCACCAGTTTCTCCACCAATGATGCATCCAGGAAAGTGTACCTCAGCCATACGTTCCAACACCTCCTGTGGTTTCCCCCCTGGTAATACCAAGCTTTTCTGAGTTGATTATGTAGGGTGATTGACCTTACGCCTCATACAAAGTTTCATGAAAAACGGTTGGAAAATAAGGAAGAAATTGATTTTTTTATATTCTCCATAAAAATAACATTGGGCGCTCTCAGACAATCTACTGCGTTTATCTTGGATAGTAAATTTAACTTTTCTCTGGAACCGTTAGTCGTAGAAAAATAATTCAATACTAATTTGATTAGTTTTTTAAGCTGGTTTCAATGGTGCCAATCAAGATGTACTTTACTTTTATTGTTTTCGTTGAATATTTAAAAATTTGATTTTTTTACATTTAAAAGCCCATAACTTTAGAACCATCACTAAATAATTTGACACGGGGGTGGTGTCAAATTATTTAGTACTCTGTGCACTATAAACTATCAAATTAATCAAAATCGTTAGAGCCGTTTTTGAGAAATTTGGATTTTTCATATTCTTTAAGGGTTTTTAGGGGTGAACTACCCTTAAAAATCAAAAATGAAAAAAATCCTGGAAATACAGTGAATATATACACATGCCAAATTTTATCTAAATTAGGCCAATGTGCTTAAGCTTAAGTGACTTTTACATGCCAATACAGATCTCGGAGAGGAGGAAACACTCCGCAATCTACTATTATATAGTGTTAACAAACAAATAAATCTTGAAGAAGTAAACCTATGAAATCCAGGAGCGATTGGACGAGAAGGTTTTGTAAACGAACCTCCTATGCCGCCCGCTGACGGGAATTTGGACTCAGATATTTTTGTTAAAAAAGAACCGAAAGAGTAATAAAACGTGCAACACCTGTGACATGCAGGAAGTGATCAATTTTCATTGTCTTGAACCAGAAGACCAACCTTCCACTAGAGAGGACGACAAAGACTAAACGACTTTGATGACTTGAAATTTTGCTGCTTTGGTAAATAATCTTTATGTTTACCTTATAATTTTACTAAATATTGTTATTTATTTATTTGCATTTACCTAAAAATAAGTGCAAATAATAATGTTGACTATTCTAATAAAACTTATTTTTTTAGATTTAGAAAAATAGCAGGGTCTTAACATGATAATTTTTTCCAAAATTTATACATTTTCAACTATATATCCTACACTACAATGGTATAATGTTTGAATATGAATAATCTGTTGCACCTATTTAATAAAAACATATGTTTACAATACTTTTGAAATATTTTTTCTAGCTTAGAGGAATCCACCGTGTGCGCCCCACGTAACTTTTTTGACGCGACCCCTCACGGGTTAATAGTTTACAGTTTTTGGAGATTATGCATTTATCTTTTTTATTTTCTACCTGATTAAAAGTCACGTGTTTATATGTTGGATAGGGCGGATTAGGAAATTGTGAATCAATCCACTCAGATTTATGTTTTGTGGGAATTTTATTAACATGTCTAATTGTTTCAGTATTGTTATTCACTATGACGCAACCCAGAATATCTGCACAATGAAGCCATAATGCTATTATGCTTCAGAACATGGCCAATCTTAAAGTTAACATGTATTTATTGTTAGGTGTTACAAAGTTCGCTGGGTCAGCCAGTAATATGATAAAATTAATAACTAATACTAAGTTAATTATGAATCACTGAACAGTCCTACCCAGTCAAATGCTACTTAAATTTTATTATTTAAATGTCCAATGCATTATCTATGGATAGGATATGTAAGAATCAGTCTGCTATGCCTTAAGGGAGGACAGCAATATGTGATACATCTCCAGAAGGAGATGTATCACAAGTAAGTAAATAGAGGCACAGACGTGTCTGTATTTACTTTATATAAAAAAATTGTAAACATTACTATCAGTAAATTTATTTGAACTATTATCAAACATTATAAACCAACACTAATACTTTTCTCTAATTATTTGGGAACTACCTATCTCCAACAATGTGGTGTTATGACCATCGCAAGGGTTTCAGAGATTACCCATGCCATATCATGAATATTCAAGCATCTTGTCATTTCAGGTGAAGTCTAAAATAGTTAATTTAATTTATGGTTATACAAAGTATTAATCACTATTCATTGTTAGTATTTAAATTATACTTACGGATGGTGGTTGACATGGTGTGGGAACTGGGGTAGAAGCATACTGACAAGGGTCCTGAAAAAATTATATTGCTGATGTATATGAAACTTTGATTATCTAGATTCGATACTGTTTGGAATATTAACACATAATAAACTATATCTAAGACAAGATTGAAAATTGGATTGTGTAATGCCTTCTGTACAACTTATTTACTAAAAAAGACAAGCTGTGACATCTCCTAAAAATCAAACAATGACAAAAACTAGTAATTAATAATGGATAATTAATTAATGGATGGATAATAATGGACACAAGAAGGGTAATTTCTTAATATGTTTGTGTATGTCTTAGTTTAAGAAATATTTTACTAATCAAAAGTTTTTATTAAACAAAAGTAGAGATTATAAACAAACCTAGTTACTTTGAATTATTTGGGTACTACCCACTTCTATCAATGTGTTTTAATATCGTGTCCAGGTGTTTTAGTGTTTTAAACAGCTTGAGCCACCAAAGACACATTACTGGCAGTGGTTGACTCCTTCAAGAACATGTCTTTTAAATTAAGAAACACAAACAGATTAGACCACCTTATGAAGCAAATGAAGCCAAGAAATTTGTAGTTTGTAGATGGCCACAGATGAGATTTACATCATCAGTGTTATAAGAGGGCTATCCAGAAAGTAGATTATGTTTTTGTCTGTGTCCGCTAAGGGTTGGGGCTAGCGTGGCGATCTAGGCATCAGGGTGTTACGCAACTTAGTCAGCATCTAGCAGTGCTAGTTAGATAATATTTATGTAATATCTAATACATATTATCATAATAGGTAATATATTTATGTAGTAGTTATGATAATATTCATTCATACTGTACTCCTTTGAGTTACTGTAACAGTTTGAAATTTCTGAAAAATACCATGAACTGCACAAGTTAAAAAAACTGAAAAACCAAGAGAAATTTATCGAGAGTATTGTGAAGTGTTTGGGAATAACATTATCATTGTAAGTGAATGGACGAAGTGCGAAGTGTAAGTCCCAGTATGGTGAATGCTGAGCTAAATGTCATATAAGGCGATTTTGTGGTTCCGAAAATCCAAAATTTACATTAATGGAATGAAGCTTTTTAGTGATGATGATCGGTGAGTGCAACAAAAGTTACAAAACTATGGAAAACTCAGGTATTGTGAATTTTCTGTTTTTATATACTCCAGCGTTGACTTTTTGAACTAGTTCGGCAGTCACCATACTGGGACTTCCACTTTGCGCTTTGTCATGAACGCTAAGCCGTTTTGTAAACTTTAGGACACACTGACACACTTTACCTGCAGTGATAATATTGTTTTCAAACACTTCAAAAAGCTCCCAATAAAGAAACCTTATTACTGCACACACCCCAGGGTTCATGGCATTTTTCACTAACACAGAAATTTCTAGCTGTCACAGTAACTGTAAGGAGTATAGTACAAACCCCTAACTAGCACAGTTAAATGCCGACTGAGTTGCTTAACACCCTGACACTAAATCGCCAAGCTAGTCCCAACTTTGGGGACACAGAAAAAAACTTAATCTACTTTCTGTTATTCAAAAATATATTCTGAATTTGGCATATTTAACCTTAGAACTGGCAAAGTCGTAATTCACGACGCATTTATATATTCAATAAGAAGTGGCAGGTGGAGGCATCTGTGGTCAGTTTAGTGAACTTGTTAGACACTAGCTCCTACGTGACCGTGTTGCCCTCTGGGGGCAAGCAACCGAACCTGGTCTCGTAGTGCACTAGACTGCCAACGGACAGGTCTATAACCAAGTAAGCGCTTTCTACTCCTATGCACCGGCTAACGCGCTACGCTGACGAGCGTAATGTTCTAGCCATTCGGAAGTGCTAGGGTTCGAATCCCGACCATGAGCAATTCCAATTTGGCTTGCAAATGTGTGGTAAAGCGGAGAGGGGGCCCTCCTTAAATAAACGGTGGCCGGCTTGGGTGGAAGTTGACGGCATTTGTAGGGTTAATTGGGATTTCAGAGGACACCTGTTTTGCTTTTGTGGTTAGTGGTTATAAGGGGGGGGGCATGTTTTATTCTTTTTTTGTTTAAACTTTGATATTTAAAGAAGATATTAGTAATTATTTTTATGTTACAGTTAAGAGTAAAAAGCTTGCCACTTCTAGGGTTAAAGGATTAACCCTCCAACGGTTTTACCGTCGATGCATCGACGCCACTGCCGGTCGTCGAAGGTTCACCGTCGATCAATCGACGGTAGGTAAGCTTTTACAAAAAGCAATGGTGTGAATACATTTTCGGTTAAAACTACATTGAATATAGTATCGTTGTTTTCTACAGATCATACACTTTCCGCCGAGGTATGTTTCGTTTTGCTTACTCTATGCGTCAGAATTCTATGTTAGTTAAAACATCGGTCTTCAGTTGCGCGGTTATGTCGCTTTGTTTACAATGGTGGCGTTACATGTTCTCGTCCCGTTTGTTTGGTGTTTTGATGTTAATTTCACCATTTTAAAATTGATAGCAGTGACTTAAGTGTATAAAACTATATATTTTTATTTTACATATTAAATTTTGAAAAACCTGGCTATCTTCAATTTTTGACTGGTATTTATTTGCTGTGTTTTGTGGGGGAGCAAACTTTGAAAAATCTTTTGAAAAATTTTTTTATCAATTTCAATTGCATACACTCATCAAAACCAAGATAAAAATAAAACATGTTACTATTATACTATAGATAATTTAATGTAGATTAAAATGGTGTATAATATGTTATAGTTACTATATTTTTACTATTTTATGCGGAATTTTTAGTAAAAGCCTGCAAAAGCGCCAAAATGAGGTGAACCTCAAGAGGTCAAATAGTGAACCGTTGGAGGGTTAACTTGTCTTTAAGAATCCTACCATGTTTGTTTTTTTAATTCGAGGTCACAAAATTAGGCTACTAGTGCAAAATTACACATTGGTTTTGAATCTTTAAAGTAAAAAAAAAATACTATGCTTACTCTACTATTATGCTTGCTGCTTTATGTAATAATTATTTTTCATGTTATATCCTCATTAAATAGCAAAGATTATGCAACATTCTAGTTATTAGTGATGTAACAAACATGAACAATTGTACTTACACATTTTGGCAATGTATTTGGTATGCAGGGGTACTTGACGCCTATCAGTTGACACGCCTTGTTTCCCTACAATTCAACAAAACCTGGTAAAATTACTGTAATATTTTCACAATAAAGAGTTATTTTGGATCACTAAATATTTATATGGTACATTTTGCAATTTTATTGTACTAATTGTATTTGGATAAATATTTATTTCTAATATCTTCGTATCTGTTTTACTGAAATAACATAATCCATAACCATAAGTTAATTAACGCCCAAAAAATACCTCTTTGTCAGACAATAAATGAAAATAAAAGCATATTATTACAAAAAGACAGACAAAAAGTACAATCTCATTACAGTTTTAATAGGCTATTTTAATCATAGATAATGTATAACCAGCTACACCACATCTAGAAAAATGTAGGCAACTGAAGAGTCTATTCACTGTATAAAGGAAATTACCAATTACTTATTGGATACAGTTTGTAGATCATTTTGTAGAAAATTCAGAAGATACCTCATATTTTTTATGTTTAGTAGATCTTCACCAAACTACATATTGATTATTAAGTAAATTTCCTGTATAAAGTAGAGCTAATACCTCCAAATTTCAATATCCCAAAAACCATTGAGTGTGCTCCATCATCATACAACAAAGATAGGATTCTACTACATTGATCTAATATAGACATTGACTGACCTTACGATCTTTATGTGAGTTGAGATTCCCTTCAGGAAGTTTCTGAAAAGAATTAAACAAATACTAAAAACAAAGAATACAAAGGGTGTTGCTTTCCAATGACAACGGGAACAGTCCACGTGTTACAGCTTGCATGGAACCCACCACGCTCACACCTCGCTATAGCCCAGTTTTTCTGTCATAATTTTGTGAATGGAATTAGCGCTCACCTCTGGAACACGTGAAGCAAGATCACGGATCGTGACTCTCCAATCTTGAAGCAAAATTTGTAAAATTTTTCCCAAGATGTCATTGGAAAGAAATGGTTTCCAGCTTCGCTGTTTATCATGAGTGTCAGTTTTTTAGTAGATCTCCAATAAATGTTTACAGGTTCAAACATTTTTATATTAAAAAATTGAATCACCGATGTAGTTCACATTTGGTGGTGACATAGATTGTAGCGTCCATCGCCGATGACTGTCAGGCCGGCACAGAGCATCGCAGAGTTGCGCTCAACGCAGGGATTAGCAGTGAGGGAAGTAACCTACACTGCGGTGTCAAATTTTACATAGCATCACCGGTTAGGAAGTAATGACATTGGGAAAGCTATTTTACTGACAAGCCTTGTTTAACTTCTTCAAGTGGCTTTACTTATGATTAAGAATACTTTTTTTCATGACACTTAATGCTAAATGAAGGAAAATTTGCTTAGTAAGCATGTCTGCTGCTACATGGGAATTTCACGGATAAAAAATAATGGTGGAAACATTATTCTTTACATGTTATAAAATTTCAAATTATTTGATTGCCAAAAACCATTACCATTACTTGGACCAATGCACAGACCATTCCTTGGTGAATGACCAACAATTACTATAATTTGTTTACACTGATTTCCTGTTTATGTATAGATTCTTCTTAATTTTTAAAATAAACAAAAGTTGTTGATTTTCGTAATGAACATAATTTTCTGTAATATATTAGTTTAGCAGTACAAAGATGATTGAAGGCACCCCCTTATGAGTGTAAGGGTCAATAGTATAATGTTATTAAAAACTTTTGAAAAATAATAACTTTTTGAGAAGTGCTTTGGGAAGAAATTTTTACCAATTTTGAAATAAACATAAGTTGCAATATGACATTTGGAACATAAAGCTCAATAATAATTCAACTTTAAGTTGAAAAAAGCTTTACGCTCATAGCTGAAAAAAGCTTTAAGCTGAAAGCTATAAAGCTTTCAGCTTTAAGTCATTTGGATAATAGAGAAAATTGTATATTTTATCACTGGAACCTAAAGTGACACTTTTACATCCAACAATGAAAAAAGACACTTTTGGTTTAGGTGTTGAACTGTATTTTTCATCTTGCTGCTCGATATTTTAAGCTCAATGCTGCAAAAAAGTATATTTTACAACGTATTTACTTTACAACTTGCTCATAAAATAGCTTCTACCTCTTGCTATTAGAACATTGCTATTGTAAATTGACTCTACTACTGTTCTTAATGAATATGTAAATAAAGAATATTGTCTATTGTCTATTGTCTAACAAACAGCTGATTCTGATTTATACATTATTGTCTGCCACAACTGCCTTATCCTATGGCATAAAACATATTTTTGACTCCATTATACATTTGGAAATATATGAATATGATTACTCACGGGTGGAGCATGATCAGGAGGTCTTTTTGGAGGTTCTTTTGGTGGGTGCTGCAAAAATGATTTTATATTATTTTTATCATCTATTGATACTTTACTTTACTTACTTTACTTTTAACTGAAATGGCGACCTACCCAGGTAGGTATTTTAAGCCAAGTATGAATGTAGGATGATTGTGGAGCGATAAAGTAATGCCATCAATTTGTATATGAATAGGTAACTGTAGCTCAAAATTCAAGCTATTAGGTCAAACTAAAAATTATTTTTTCAATATAGGTTACTTCCTATTTCGTTATCTTTGTTTAGAACGTATTTTATCATAAAATTTTAAATATTTTCTTATTATAAATTGATTGAGCGGTTGACTATTTCTAAATACAGTTCCAATTTAATAATTTGGAGGATTTCCAGGTGGAGATAATCAATTGAAGGCTAATTGTATTGTTATAATATTGGAACAGTAAAAAACAGTTCTTTAATAATATTATGGTGCTTTTGTTTTGAGGTATAACCAAAACAATTAACACTTAACTTATTTAAATTACAACTTAGAGTAATTAATGTTTCTACTAATTAAATAAAAATTAGTCAAAGGAATATTGTGTAATACCAACATTTTCAAATCAAATCAAATAAAATATTCTATATTCCGAGACAAATTGTTGTACAAGAGTTACAATAGTGTATAGGCTGCGTAAAGTAGACTAAAACTAACTATAAGGTTCATATACTATAGTATTAATCCAAACTATAAAAAAATTGTTCAAGGAGAAATTTCTTAATAATTATTTTAAAATAGTTTAAAGGCAATTCTTTAACTTAACAAGTAACCCATTGTACAATTTAGTTCCAGTGAACTTAAAACTTGCTTGAGTAATGCTATTCAAACACTATTCAATCTTAAGTTTTTTTACGATTTCTAGTCCCATAAATAAGAATATCTTTGTTGCACAAAAATTATCCAAGTTATTTTTAACATACAAAAGACACTGAAAAATGTATATACAAGCTAATGGCATCACAGAAAATTTCTTAAAAATAGGTTTACAATGTGTACTTGGTGAAACACCAGCTATCAGTCTCATGTCTCTTTTTTGTAGAACAAACAAGGAGTTAGCATAGCTACTCGCCCATAAGATGGCAAAATATTTCAAATGACAATGAACATAGCTAAAATATACAATAAGTAGAATATCATTTGAAACTTTGGATGATACATAATCAATATGAGAATTCCATTTCAGATTACTATGAAGCATTATACCTAACAATTTTACTGGCACATCTTTAGAATTATCATAGCTACACTTTGAATTTTTTTAGATTAAGAGACAGTTTATAAGCCCTACACCATTCAACCATAGTGTCAATCGTGCTACCTGTAACACTATCATGTACCTCTTTATTTGTCTTAATATTGAGACAGACATCGTCAGCATACATAAAATACCCCCGTCGCAGCAGACCTGCGTACTCAGCGAATTTCCAAATCAGCAATATAATAATAATAATATTTGACAAGTTTTATAAAAATCTGTCCATAAACATGAGAATTATTTGCCTATTCTCCATAAGATTAACATGGGAAAGAGTGTGCAGGTTTGCTGCTGTGAGGAACACTGAGAGTAGTCATTTATACCATCAAAAATTTTTATTTTTAACATTTATATAAACTTTCATCAACATCTGTTCATAAATAAAGGGGTTTGCCTATTCCCCATATGATTAACGTGGGAAAAGAGTATGCAGGTTTGCTGCCATGATAAACACATAAACTTTGATTTTTCAGCATAAATGGATGAACCTGAACCACATGAAGCTAAATACAAAGTTTTATCCAAAAGTATTGGTTAATAAGTGAAATATTAATTTTTCCTTATCCTCCATAAGATTAACATTAGAGCCCTAAAATACAACGTACTGTGTTTAGATTTTTTAATATCTCTGTAACCGTTGGAGATAGAGAAAAACTTTAAGGAACTTAATTGTGTAGTTTTTTAAGCTGATTCTAATGGTGTAAGATAAAATTTAAAATTTTAAAAAATTACATGTGAAAAACGCAAAAAAACCCATTTTGGGGTACAAAACCCCCCCAAACTACCCGTTCCCATTGACCGATATGTCTGGTTAACGAACTCGTCCGAGCATTTGTAGAAATACACGTCTCTACCAAATTTGGTCTTGATCGGACCATTTTTACGAGAGTTATCGTGTTCACAGACACACACACACACATTTATATATATATATATATATATATATATATATATAAATTTTAACGACTATTGTTTTTGGTCTCTGGGCACCTAAAAAAGAAAAAATAACATGGTCCCGGGCTTAAGTCTCGCCATGAGACCTACGGTAATAGCTTCTTCCCTATGGGAAATTCGCTAAAACTGAAATAACCTCATATTTTAAAATATTCAACTTCTACCTTTTTGGTGTTGAAACTTTATAGCCGGCAATGGTTATTTTCCACCGTACGAAATAAGGGAACCGATCAATAACAAAAGGTTAATGGGAATTCATGTAATCTAACAGTTAACTTCCGTATATGTAGGTAAGTGGTACCGTAAAACTTTATGGTGTGCCCGGTAACTAACAGAACCAGAGGTTTATTGATAGAAATTAAGTAGATTCCCGTTCAACATTATTTTACAGACTGGTAAGGTGGCGTGTTATGTAATCCAGCTACTTGGAGGTCACGAATTGTGGATAGTTATGAGCGATGGTCGGTGGATGTAGTGTCCTCTTGTGTGGATTAACGTCCACATGTTTAATTACTACATTAATCCGCAAATACCATACTCAAAATTGACCAGATCCAGATTCAGGGGAGTGATTCGGTCTATACGTTAAACTTCAGGTCCCTAAGATATTCCATTGACTATTATGAATTAACAGTCCTATCTAAGGAACAAGTCAGTAACAAGACTACAAGATCGCGCCACATTCATCTTACACTCAATCCTCATTCATACTTGGCTCAACCTGAATAGGTTACTACTTCAATAACTAATTGATCCACCAAGAACCGCTGAATAACACCATTAATGCTTACTTTTATGAGATTATGTGAGGCATTTGCTTCTAGCTTCTCAAACCAGAAGATGCACTAACTCATTTCTTCCATGGATAGTTGCAATCTATTCGTCTACGCCGCGCACACCAACGTCATAGATATAGCAGTGAAAGGATAATAGAAACTGACGGTTAGTCAAATTTCTACTACAACAATAATTTTAGAGGACTTCTGAAAGAAGTCCTCCAAATGCCTATGGGTTTTTCCCATAGGCATGGAATGGGTCTATATCCATGTATATAGATCGGTAAACACTTTGTGAAAAGTGATTTTTTCGTTGATACATATTTTGGTTTAAACAATTTAACGAAGAAACCTTAATTAAATTATTAATTAAAAAGCTTTCATGAAGACTCTGGTTTATTTGAAGAAATAATATTTACAATTAAACTAAATTTAGGTTTATATTGGCTTAATTTACCGACACGGTAGCTCATAGCTAACGTGCTTGCAGAGTAAGTAAAAGGTTGCTAGATCGAAACCAGTGGCCGACGACTACTGTCACATTATGAGCGGTCATCTCTGGCTAGCTGAGATGACTCGCTGTCTCAAATTCAGGTGCGATTTTAGCGACAAAGACTTTGGGAAAGAGCACGTTTGCTGGTTGAGCAGCATCAGATATAGCATCAGAGAATAGCATCAGATAAGACTTGTCGATCTATGGTAAAAACTTAACCCATCCCGAGGGTTTGAGGTCGACCTTAGGTAGCAACACGACAGGGGTTTAGACCGTTCTCCATCAAAGCGTGAAAATATACCGACAGACAGTTGTCACTCAAAAGTTTTTAAAGATAAGAAAATTGAGTGCAAAGTGTAACTATGTTACTAACAGTTTAAATTAAAATTTTAAACCCGCTTGAGCTTTAAATTTATTAACTGTTGACGGTTCATGCCTATGCTGAAACAGAAAATATCTGCAAAAATGAAAATAAAAGGGAAAAGAACAGGGCATGTCATGTGATGTAATGTCATGTGCATGTGTTCTTTAGACTTTTTATGATCAAAATTTTTAATTTTAATATTTTCCTTTATTGTTTTGTTGAGTTTTAGAAGGCTTATAACGATAGTTGATAAAGTTTTATATCATCAAAAACGGCCCAACTTTGTTCTTGTAAGTAGGCCTAATTAGTAAATTCAAATCTGAAAATACCACATTTATGTAAATATTAACTAAAAATACAACTCTTATTAAAAACTATCGAAATGTTTGATTCCAAATTACAGATTTCTATAAATTTTTATTCGAATATCCAAAACAATTACAGAGTTCAGAATTCTCGTGGGTTCTTTCATCGCTAAACTTGCCATTTCCAGCCATCTTTGTACACGTCACTCCTCGCCATCTTCGCACAGTACTTCCTCTTTAGAGAATCTATAGAATTCCACATAATAGGTTTTCGAATATCCACTTCTCTGTCCATGAAGGGTTGGAAGGATGTCATCTCCATTCGGGGTCACAATGAGACAGTTATATCATCATAACTGGGGTGGGTCATTTCAAGGTTATAGAAGTAGACCAACAAAATAAAAGAAAATGAAGTACTGTACAAGTACAATAAGAATATCAGATAATAGAATATAATAGAAGAATATCAGATTCAGTCTTCTTTCTGGGAGTGTTTTGTTTTACAGCTAGAATGTTACACCAATACTGATAAAGGAACACAATGATATGTCACATATGACAGTAAGAAGGTAAAGGTAAAATGACTGAACATAACTGACAAAGGTAAAATGATACGATACAAAGTGAAGAAGAAGTGCACTGAAAGGTACGGTAACATGAATAACTTCACTGAAAGTTGACATGAAAAACTTCACTGAAAGGTGACATGAAAAACTTCACTGAAAGGTGACATGAAAAACATCACTGAAAGGTGACATGAAAAACTTCACTGAAAGGTGACATGAAAAACTTCACTGAAAGGTGACATGAAGAAATGCACTGAAAGGTGACATAAATAAGTTCACTGAAAGATGACATGAAGCAGTTCACTGAAAGAATGAAAGTAAGATAAAATCAAAATATGTACTAGATGAAAAAAGATAACTGCAGACGCTTATGGCTACATAAGACATAACGTACTTTTTAGTGGTTTTAAAGAAAATATCGGGATTCCATGGTCCAAAGACATTGTAGGGGGAGATTGAAATGACATGATTGGGAAATAAACCCCGAATGGAGATTGCTTCAAAGATGTTACCAACTGTAGAACTGATGTAGATCTCCGCACGACCCAAGTCCTTCACACTCTCTCGTATTCCAACTCAGCATCGCTTCTCCAGTTTTCGTATCCATTTTTGCATCACTTAACATAACGTCGCCTCCAAAGATTGTTCTGCTTGATAGATTTATCCGTTCTAGTAATATATTATATCCATTTTAAATAGAAACGTTTGATTTTCTTTTTAGTTTGTTGAATTTAGCTTAAACACTGAAACTTTTATACTATCTATAAAATTTTATATAATATTTAAAATTTGGTTGTTATTCGTGAACTTAAAATTTTACTTTGCTAATTCAGTTTCTATGGTAATTAAAAAGAATAGTTTTAACAATACCTTATAAAATCAAGATGCTTATTTAGATTCAACAAGCCATAAGCCCTGTGTACCCCATTCTAAATGTGTTTTATGACGGGTCATCAGAGGCAAGATAATTGTTATTATGACAAAATATTAAACTTAAAGAAATTAAAAATTAAATTTGAAAATTTTAAGTACAACAATTAAAAAATTTTTCCATAAAAAATATCTCTCTCTCCTATAGTTTTATGTATGACCAAAAAGAACTTAATTGTGGAACTAACTTAATTAAACTTTTGAACTTAATTAAAGAACTTAATTGTTGTATTTAACTGACAATGGTGAAATATAAAATAATCTTTTTAAAAATTACATGTGAAAAACCACAAAAAAACTATCACTGACCTTATCAAGAAAAACTTCGTCAGTTATAAAATACGTCGAGATGCGTAATCAGAAATACATGAATAATAAAATACAGACAAGTTTTATAAAAATCTGTCCATACTGAGAATTAGCATTTCCAAAGATTAACATGGGAAAGAGTGTGCAGGTTTGCTGCTGTCAGGAACACTGAGAGTAGGCATTTATACCAACAAAAATGTTTATTTTTAACATTTATACAAACTTTCATCAACATCTGTTCATAAATAAAGGGGTTTGCCTATTCCCCATATGATTAACATGGGAAAAGAGTATGCAGGTTTGCTGCCATGATAAACACATAAACTATGATTTATAAGCATAAATGGATGAACCTGAACCACATGAAGCTAAATATGAAGTTTTAACCGAAAATATTGGTTGATAAGTAAAATATTATTTTTTCCTTATCCTCCATAGATTAACGTTGGAGCCCCAAAATACAACGTACTGTGTTTAGATTTTTTAATATCTCTGTAATCGTTGGAGATAGAGAAAAACTTTAAGGAACTTAATTGTGTAGTTTTTTAAGCTGATTCTAATGGTGTAAGATAAAATTTGAAATTTTAAAAAATCTAAAAAATTTGTAAGAAAAAGATAAAAAAAACAAAATATACACCCAACTTCATACTATAATATATAATTTTAAGAAATTGACCATTGATAATAAAACAACTCAAATAGGTCTTGATCCAAATATGATAATGACGAACCATATTTTCAATTATCGTATTCACAGACACATATAAAATATATAATATATATATATATATATATATTAAAAAATTTTAACGACTATTGTTTTTGGTCTCTGGGCACCTAAAAAAGAAAAAAAATAACATGGTCCCGGGCTTAAGTCTCGATGAGACCTACGGTAATAGCTTCCTATAAATTCGCTAAAACTGAAATAACCTCATATTTTAAAATATTCAACTTCTACCTTTTTGGTGTTGAAACTTTATAGCCGGCAATGGTTATATTCCACCGTACAAAATAAGGGAACCGATCAATAACAAAAGGTTAATGGGAATTCATGTAATCTAACAGTTAACTTCCGTATATGTAGGTAAGTGGTACCGTAAAACTTTATGGTGTGCCCGGTAACTAACAGAACCAGAGGTTTATTGATAGAAATTAAGTAGATTCCCGTTCAACATTATTTTACAGACTGGTAAGGTGGCGTGTTATGTAATCCAGCTACTTGGAGGTCACGAATTGTGGATAGTGATGAGTGATGGTCGGTGGATGTAGTGTTCTCTTGTGTGGACTGACGTCCACATGTTTAAATAATACATTAATCCGCAAAGACCATCCTCAAAATTGACCAGATCCAGATTCAGGGGCAGTGATTCGGTCTATACGTTAAACTTCAGGTCCCTAAGATATTCCATTGACTATTATGAATTAACAGTCCTATCTAAGGAACAAGTCAGTAACAAGACTACAAGATCGCGCCACATTCATCTTACACTCAATCCTCATTCATACTTGGCTCAACCTGAATAGGTTACTACTTCAATAACTAATTGATCCACCAAGAACCGCAGAATAACACCATTAATGCTTACTTTTATGAGATTATGTGAGGCATTTGCTTCTAGCTTCTCAAACCAGAAGATGCACTAACTCATTTCTTCCATGGATAGTTGCAATCTATTCGTCTACGCCGCGCACACCAACGTCATAGAAAATAGCAGTGAAAGGATAATAGAACTGACGGTTAGTCAAATTTCTACTACAACAATAATTTTACAGGACTTCTGAAAGAAGGGCATATAGATAGATCGGTAAACACTTTGTGAAAAGTGATTTTTTCGTTGATACATATTTTGGTTTAAACAATTTAACGAAGAAACCTTAATTAAATTATAAATAAAAAGCTTTCATGAAGACTCTGGTTTATTTGAAGAAATAATATTTACAATTAAACTAAATTTAGGTTTATATTGGCTTAATTTACCGACACGGTAGCTCATAGCTAACGTGCTTGCAGAGTAAGTAAAAGGTTGCTAGATCGAAACCAGTGGCCGACGACTACTGTCACATTATGAGCGGTCATCTCTGGCTAGCTGAGATGACTCGCTGTCTCAAATTCAGGTGCGATTTTAGCGACAAAGACTTTGGGAAAGAGCACGTTTGCTGGTTGAGCAGCATCAGATATAGCATCAGAGAATAGCATCAGATAAGACTTGTCGATCTATGGTAAAAAACTTAACCCATCCCGAGGGTTTGAGGTCGACCTTAGGTAGCAACACGACAGGGGTTTAGACCGTTCTCCATCAAAGCGTGAAAATATACCGACAGACAGTTGTCACTCAAAAGTTTTTAAAGATAAGAAAATTGAGTGCAAAGTGTAACTATGTTACTAACAGTTTAAATTAAAATTTTAAACCCGCTTGAGCTTTAAATTTATTAACTGTTGACGGTTCATGCCTATGCTGAAACAGAAAATATCTGCAAAAATGAAAATAAAAGGGAAAAGAACAGGGCATGTCATGTGATGTAATGTCATGTGCATGTGTTCTTTAGACTTTTTATGATCAAAATTTTTAATTTTAATATTTTCCTTTATTGTTTTGTTGAGTTTTAGAAAGGCTTATAACGATAGTTGATAAAGTTTTATATCATCAAAAACGGCCCAACTTTGTTCTTGTAAGTAGGCCTAATTAGTAAATTCAAATCTGAAAATACCACATTTATGTAAATATTAACTAAAAATACAACTCTTATTAAAAACTATCGAAATGTTTGATTCCAAATTACAGATTTCTATAAAATTTTATTCGAATATCCAAAACAATTACAGAGTTCAGAATTCTCGTGGGTTCTTTCATCGCTAAACTTGCCATTTCCAGCCATCTTTGTACACGTCACTCCTCGCCATCTTCGCACAGTACTTCCTCTTTAGAGAATCTATAGAATTCCACATAATAGGTTTTCGAATATCCACTTCTCTGTCCATGAAGGGTTGGAAGGATGTCATCTCCATTCGGGGTCACAATGAGACAGTTATATCATCATAACTGGGGTGGGTCATTTCAAGGTTATAGAAGTAGACCAATAAAATAAAAGAAAATGAAGTACTGTACAAGTACAATAAGAATATCAGATAATAGAATATAATAGAAGAATATCAGATAATAGAATATAATAGAAGAATATCAGATTCAGTCTTCTTTCTGGGAGTGTTTTGTTTTACAGCTAGAATGTTACACCAATACTGATAAAGGAACACAATGATATGTCACATATGACAGTAAGAAGGTAAAGGTAAAATGACTGAACATAACTGACAAAGGTAAAATGATACGATACAAAGTGAAGAAGAAGTGCACTGAAAGGTACGGTAACATGAATAACTTCACTGAAAGTTGACATGAAAAACTTCACTGAAAGGTGACATGAAAAACTTCACTGAAAGGTGACATGAAAAACATCACTGAAAGGTGACATGAAAAACTTCACTGAAAGGTGACATGAAAAACTTCACTGAAAGGTGACATGAAGAAATGCACTGAAAGGTGACATAAATAAGTTCACTGAAAGATGACATGAAGCAGTTCACTGAAAGAATGAAAGTAAGATAAAATCAAAATATGTACTAGATGAAAAAAGATAACTGCAGACGCTTATGGCTACATAAGACATAACGTACTTTTTAGTGGTTTTAAAGAAAATATTT